>VAHF01000022.1:0-63047 GCA_008009225.1 Acer yangbiense | reverse complement strand
TAAGATTTAATTTTTTTAAAAATATATTTCCTTGAAAAAAATCATATTGGTAGGAATTAGGTAAAGAATTAAGAAACCAAATTGCTCAGTAAAAAAATTGTTCTGAATCATTTTAAATCAACAATTAAATGGCAATTTAACTTACATGACCGCCGTACATGTAAAGTACAAGATTAATCACGATTTGGCCTGTAATCCTTTTAGCTTTACCCATAAACAATCTGTAGATTCGAAAAATCCTTGTCGAGTAGAAAATAAGAAATATTGTCACTAGAATCACAGCAACCCCAAATGCTTTTTTCCCATAAGTCAATAAAACGAGAAAAATCACCATCTTCATCTGGACAGAGTACAATGAGTGATGTTAGTTCATGTAAGTGAAATATATATATATGAACTAAAAGCAAACAGAACAATAATTAAACTGTAAAAGAGTCTGCCTTACAAATGCCAATATATCCCAGCAACTTTGACCCAGCACGAAGACACACAATCTTTTTGAACATGGACAAGCAACCAAACAACAGATTCTAAACAATATGAAGACGGTATAGAATACAAAGAGAAAAGCCATCAATTTATAGTCAGGAACAAAGCACTTTTTATCATCATCGATCCCAAAAGCGTAGTAAAGAAAAGGATCCACTGAGATTGAAATAATCCAAAACAAAAACACAGTATTCAGCCTTTTTGTAGGTAACTCATTTTTTGAGACTGAATTTGTTACCATTCTACGTTTCCTAGAAAGTTGACCCGCAGTAACTTCTTGTCAACTGATAAGGCGGCCTGAAATCAGATCAAAACAATGGGAAAATTCAAGTGGAAGAAGCAAACTTTGGATTTCTGCAAACTTGACAGGGGCGACCTCCACCTTCCTTGAATTATATACTAGCTAGCAGGGTTGTAGAATAATTCCCACTTTATAACATTACATAATCGAATTATATTTTTATGTTTCAAATATAAATGGTGCATTTTCATTGGACGGTCTCACCACTTGACAATGAGACCGTCCCATGCAAGTTTTTCTCCCCGTAGAGAAACCACTTTGGTGCCTAGAAGAGACATGGCCCCAAACTCATATTTTATATATATATATATATATATGGTAAAATTTTATTTAACTTTACCCATTTTTTTTATTCTTTATATTTTTGGCATACCCCTCAAACTCCCCAAATTTATTGAAGTGGGCTTGCCTTTGGATCCTTCACTGGTTTAGACCCCTAGACTAGTATGATCAGTTAAAATGACGGAGCATGACTTAGAGACTTGTAAGTCTGCCAAGACATAGGATTCCAGGATTCCAATAAGTATGGGCAAAGCCAGGATTTTGTCTTTACAAGGACCAAGACAAAAATAAATATTCAAGTTAAACGTAAGATAAATTTACTAATATTTTTAAAATAAGTTATTAAAAAACCAAATGGAACTCGATGGTCTTTTAAATCATCTATAATCGAATATATACTAAGTTTTTTGTGATTTCTCTTTTAATATATATATGATCATAAAAGTTTGTAATAAAGTCATCTTGGAAAATCTTTGCAAATTTACTTTAGAATCAGAAATCCAAGTATTATATTTACTTCTATATGGAAATTTACTCCAAGGAGTCAATTGTCAATCATGAAATGCATAGTGGCTGATAGTTTGTGCTTCCTGGAAATTATAATACACTTGAAAAGTTTTGCAGATTCAATTTCATGTTGACAAAAAACGAAAACAAGTTGCATAATTTCAAACGTATCCGGAATTCATTTCATTTGGCAGATATATTTTGATGTGGAATTGGTCAAAAATATCACCTTTTTAAAGTGAATTGGTGAGAATGTCACTGGTTTAATAAGTTAAGTTTAAAAGGCACCTATTATGGTGAACTACCAAAATTGCCCTTAGTTAAACATTTATGTTATTCTCTTTGAGTTGTTCTCTGCAACTCAAACGAAGGCTTGAAATACTCAGTTACTCTCTCTCTACAAATAAAAGTTCAAGGTCTTGCCCCGACTTTCTTCTTCAGTAAAATAAGGTAATATTTCTTGAACTTGCTTCTTTGAAGTTGTTCACATTTTAGTATGTAAACTTGAAGCCATTTTGAAAATGATTTCGTGCCTTTTTGAAATATTTTCGTGCCTTTTTACACTGTCATCGTGCCTTTTGAAGTTGTTATCGAGCCTTTTTGAAAAAAATTTCGTGCCTTTTTGAAATATTTTCGTGCCTTTTAACACTGTCATCGTGCCTTTTGAAATTGTTATCGAGCCTTTTTGGAAAAGTCTCGATAACTTTTCCAAAAGGCTCGATAACCTTCTAAAAGGCTCGATAACCTTTCTAAAAGGCTCGATAACTTTTCTAAAAGGCTCGATAACTTTTCCAAAAGGCTCGATAACCTTTCTAAAAGGCTCGATAACCTGTAAAAGGCTCGATAACTTTTCCAAAATGCTCGATAACTTTTAAACACTGTCATCGTGCCTTTTGAAATTGTTATCGAGCCTTGGAAAAGTCTCGATAACTTTTCCAAAAGGCTCGATAACCTTTGTAAAAGGCTCGATAACTTTTCCAAAAGGCTCGATAACTTTTAACACTGTCATCGTGCCTTTTGAAATTGTTATCGAGCCTTTTTGGAAAAGTCTCGATAACTTTTCCAAAAGGCTCGATAACCTTTGTAAAAGGCTCGATAACTTTTCCAAAAGGCTCGATAACTTTTAACACTGTCATCGTGCCTTTTGAAATTGTTATCGAGCCTTTTTGGAAAAGTCTCGATAACTTTTCCAAAAGGCTCGATAATTTGTAAAAGGCTCGATAACTTTTCCAAAAGGCTCGATAACTTTTCAAAAGGCTCGATAACCTTTCTAAAAGGCTGGATTGATTTTCAAATTATTCGTGCCTTTTAACAATGTCATCGTGCCTTTTGTAGTTATTATCGAGCCTTTTTGACAAAAAATATTTCGAGCCTTTTTGAAAAAAGTTTCCAGCCTTTTGGTTGATTTCGAGCCTTCTTCAAAAAATATCCGTGCCTTTCTGAACAAAGTTTCGAGCCTTTTAACAAAATATTCGTGCCTTTTCGAAATTGATTTCGAGCCTTTTGACAAAAATATTTCGAGCTTTTTTGAAAAAAAATTCGAGCCTTTTTCAAAAAATTCGAGGCTTTCATGTAATATTTGAAGACATTGTGTAATCATGGGTTTTTGTTAATGGTTTGTGATTATTAATTTGACAGCCTCATGAATCGGGTTAGAATAGTAATATCTTACAACGGTCGATGGGACCAGTTACCCGACGGAAGTCAGAGGTTTGTTGGATCCGATAACCGGGGAATGTACGTGTCAAACAATATGACTTACGAAGAATTGGTGACGATCGTGCATACTATTGTGAACTATGATGTAAACAAATACAATTTTGAGTTGTCATCAATATCACTCGTTCCTGGCAGTACGTGTCGCACATTGATAAGGAATGACGACGATGTCCAGTTTATGCTAGGGGAAGATCGAGTGATCCCTCAAGTATGTGTCAGTCTACTGATGAGCGGACAGCTGGAGATGTGGTAGGGAATAATATTCCTCCTCCTGAAAATACCCAACAGTTTGGATCCTTTAGCGGTAGCAACCAAGTGTTCACCCAAGGGGGTCCCAGCGAAGGTGTGGGAAACATGTGTGGTGTCCCAGAAGTTGCGGTCGACCATGCACATGCAGCTGAAATTCAATTGGGTGATGTGGGTGATGTGTTTGGCAGTCGAATTGAGCAGTACAATGAGCAATACGATGTGCAGTACAATGAGCAGTACGATGTGCAGTATAATGAGCAGTACAATGAGCAGTACGATGCACAGGACAATGAACAGTACGATGCGCAGTACAATCAACAGAGCAATTACCCGAACCATGAACAGGTGATACTGAGGCAAATAATGAACATGTTCATGATCTCCAAAATGTAGATGAAGAGCCTGCACAAATGCAAACAAGCGGTAGACGTGTACAAGGAGTTAGTTGCACTGCACCAGATATGCCTGGGACTTCCGAGGTCCGTTGTAATATGACATCATCTGATTCTGTTAATGCGAGAACTTGGGTTATTCCAGGAGCAGATTCATACTCGTTTGGTATTGGTACAAGCAGCACCTTGGCAGCGCAAGAACCGAGAACCATGATTTATAAAGGTCAATTTTTTCCGAGTAAAAAGGATTTGAAGAGGCTAGTTGGCCATTTTGCGATGCGGCAGAACTTTGAATGGAAGGTGAAAAGGTCTAATAAGACAACTTTACATTGGTTTGCATCATTGACGACTGTACGTGGAAATTAAGAGCGGTGAGGAGAGAAGAAGGTACTTACTTTCAAGTCAGAAGTTTTGTCAACGAACACAGCTGTCCCTTGGAGGAGATTCACCGTCGCCACCGACAAGCTGGTGCAGTCATAATCGGAGAAGTCGTTGCCCCTAGACTTCAACAAACCGATGGTCGTCTCATGCGTCCGAAGGACATAATCGCCGATATGAAAACAATGTATGGCATCCAAATCATGTACAGTAAGGCACATGATGCCTTGCAATATGCATTGTCATTAACCTATGGAACGCATGAAGAAAGTTTCCAACTGCTCCCATCTTTTGCGTATGTTCTCGAACAGCAAAATCCGGGCACAATCACGGACTTACAGTGCGATGATCATGGTAAATTCCTCTACTTTTTCATGTCGTTAGGGTCCTCAATTAGAGGTTTTCGGAGGTGTATGCGTCCTGTTATTGCAGTAGATGGTACCCATTTGAAGGGAAGATTCGGGGGTACAATGTTTGTGGCAACTGCACAAGATGGAAACGAACAGGTGTATCCAATTGCTTTTGGGTACGGTGACTCAGAGAACAACCTTTCATGGGAGTGGTTTTTAGAATGCTTGAGGGGTGCCCTTGGTCATATAGATGATCTGGTTTTCATTTCCGATCGCCATCCAAGCATTGAAGCAGGGATTTCTAAAGCGTTCCCTTATGCAACCCATACCGTTTGTGTCTGGCATTTTGGTGAAAATATGAAGAAGCGATTCCACAGAAAGGATGTTGCCCAGATAATGGATTACGCTGCTAGGTCGTACATTGAAATCCAGTATGATCGGCACATGGAGGAGTTACGTAAGCTGCACCAGGGTGCATACGATTATGCCATTGATGCCGGTCCACAGAAGTGGTCCCGCGTTCACTGTCCCCAAAGAAAGTACAGGTTGATGACCACAAATGTTGCAGAGTGCATAAACTCATGCCTAAAATTCGCTCGGCAACTGCCACTAATGACACTGGCAGAGTTCATTCGGAATATGATACAGAAGTGGTTTCATGATCGTCATGCAAATGCACAGTCCATGCGTCATCGATTGACCGACGCCGCACATCTTTTGATCCTCAAACGTGTCGAGAAGTGCGGTTATATGACCGTAAATCCAGTTGACTGGAACATATTCTCCGTCAGACACAAGGGAAAACAGTGGACGGTTGACTTAGCCCGGAAGACATGCACATGCAACAAATTCCAAATGGACTTTTTACCATGTAAACACGCACTTGCAGCGGCAAGGTACATTACAATTTACAGTTAACGGTTTATATTATCCAAACGTGAGTCTCACCCTTTTCATTGTTGCAGGGAGCGAAATTTGGATTTTACATCTCTGTGTGCGGACTACTACAAGAGGGAGACACTTATTGATGCATACTCAGTTCCTATTATGCCTGTTGGCCATCCTGCTTCATGGGTTGTGCCATCCGACATCGCATCACGGGTGGTTTTAAATCCAAAGGCGAAGAGGCAATCAGGTAGACCAATGGAGGGTCGACATGCCTCGTCTTCGGAGAGGACAACCACACAGTCGTGTAGAAGGTGTGGACAACCAGGACATAACAGCAGGAGGTGTTCCAACCCACCTATGGTTAATGAAGGTCCCAGCACAATTGTCCCCGAGGAATACCGCCGCAAGTGCAGTATCTGTCATAAAATTGGACACAACAAACAAACGTGCCCTGAGAAAGACTGTACCGTGGAATGAATGGAGCCTTACTTACAAGAGGAAGACGAATTGCCACCCTTGGTTCTTATGTTTTATGTAGAAGTAATATGATTGATTTCATGTTCGAATTTCGTTTGTTATAGTGTTTATGTATATCCCAACTTTATTTATGGATTTCAATGTATGAAATGTGTTGAACTTTTAATACATCAATCTCTCCAGCCACCTTCATTGCTTGAACTTCCCCAGCCACTACCCCCAGATGCTATAGATAGACCTGGCAAGGTTCCGGTTCTAACCGTCGAATCGGGGGGGTTCGGAACCGGGAAAACCAGGATCGGAACCGGATTTCTGGTTTCGATTCAAGAACCAGAACTGGAACCGGGGGAGGCCGGTTCCGGTTTTGGTTCTAATTTTTTTGAAAATATATTACAAAAGGTTCGGTTCTAAAACCGATGGTTTCGATTCCAGAATCGGAATCGAAACCGAAACCGTCAGTTTCAGAACCAAAACCGAAATCGAAACCAAAACCGGAACCGGGGGACCCGGTTCTGATTTCGGTTTCGATTTCGGTTCCACCAAACCTTGGAACCGAAACCGTGCCACCTCTAGCTATAGAGGAGCCCCCAGTTGCAGGGCTTCACATTGGTACCATAGCAGCAACTGATCTAATTGATGGTGCTGACTCATGCTGAGGATCGTCGATATGCCTCTGGAAATATGCCACAAGCCGATCAATGTCCTCAAACATCCTTTTACTGAACTTAAATCCCTTGGGATATAGACCAATATACTCATGATGGGGATTTGTACTTCGTATATAAGTTAGAATGAATGTTCCCGGATGCTCATGAGAAATGCCAAAACAGTAAACTATCCGTGTGGGATACTCTGCTTTCTCAATCCTTAGATGCTTATCAACTTCCGCAATAGTACCTTTGTTTTATGAGGAACATGTCTCCAACCTGATGTCTTCCAACATCGTTCAAACTTTCACAACCATGCTCGATACAGTTGTTTGGTGAGACCCTTGGTTCTTATGTAGAATAATGTGATTGATTTTATGTTCGAAAATATATTAGAATTTAGTTGTTCGTCTAATGTCATACTAGATGCTTTATTGAATTTGCTGTATTGTTTATGGATTTCAATGTATGAAATGTGTGTGTTAACTTTGAACTGCAAACACTTCAAACACTTGAAGAAAAAAAATTCATCATTTCATTACTCAAAAAATGTTATGTACATCAACTACATCTACATCAACTATATGGGCTTCGAGTTACAAAAAACCTCGACGGCCATCTTCTCCCGGATGGTGGCCATATCAGCTTCGGACCAGTCGAAGGTATCCGTGTTCGCCACCAGGTACTCAATAATTTTCAATGTATGGGTCCCACAGTTTCCCTGCAATTAACCACGTGAACAAACATTATAATGGGATGCTATTAAAACCGATTGTGATAGAATAAGAACTTCAAACAGTCATACCCCCGTTCCTGTTGCGGCACACGGTTGGCGTGCACGTAGAAAATCCGGAACGGCTTTTCTTCCCTTTTGTACGTCGCATCACCTCTCTGTCTGTTCCGGTGAAAGTGTACCGCATCCAGCATCGAGGGTAGCAACCACCTTAAGCACGCGAACTGGGTATTCCTATGGCTATATCGGACCTTCTGTCTGAACGGGTCAAACACGAAAATGTGCCCTTTCGCAAGGTTGACGCTGGCCACGACCCAATGGTAACCTCCGAGGTTGCAAGGAATCAGAACCTGCAGGTGTTTCTCCAAAGTGTTAGCAAATTTTTTTATTATACAGATGGACGCAAAGTCAAATTTACACTGACGTGTCAACGTCGTGCCATGGCAGGTTTGCCTGCGGGAGCAGGCCACATACCACCTGAAGCTCATCACGAGGATACTGGCGATCCAGCACAGTCCAACCATCTGGGGGTCTCTTGTCCTCACCCATGCAGATTCTCTGCCAGCTATGATATGCCAATGTCTGTACATAGAAAATTAACCGACACGTCAGGCAAAAAATATTTGAACACATCAAGGTAGAAGAGAAAACCGTACTCAATAAACACTTACATAGAATTGTGAATCTAGTATGTTGGTCCTCCTATCGTACACAATGGGGAATGCTCGTTGACGTTTCCGGAGAACGTTGCAGTATGCGTCAATGTGCTGACAAATATCAACAATTCGTATTGTTAGGATTCAACCATTTGTGAATGAAACTTCTACAGGTGAATCAAGTGAGGAACATACCGAATCGTCCAACTCCATGAAGTTGGTTTGAAACCGGTGGAACCAAGTCACATTGACACCAACTGGGTGGTGCAGATCCACATCACGTCTGCATAATTGGAAACAAATTTAACATAATACTTACTTGTACCTGTGACGAAAAAACTATAAACAGATTGTAAGTTTTTAGATTATACTTACAATTCCCCTGTCATGCTCCTCTTGTAGGCTAGGTACGCCGCAAGCTGGTCAGGATCTACCAATTCGTGTGGCATCCATTCATGTGCTGGCTGCGGATGCGGCATCGTCCGTGGCCTTTTCGGTTCACAGGGGTTTGTGTATGGGCTCCGCTCCATCCAACCTCGACGTCGAATCCGGTCTCCACGCCTCAGGGGTGGTGGACTCCGGTCCAAATCAGGGTGATCGGGGTGGTGTGAGGAGGAACTCGTTCCCTGTTGATCACCTGAAATCGATCGGTGGGGTGTCAAAATGACATACCGGAGGTCGGCTGGAGGGGTCGGCTACACTCGGGTCGACCGAAGGTCTATGCTCGTAGGAGGAACCTCGTACGCTGGGATCGACTGGACGATCGCGCTGGGTTGTGGCGTCAGGGGTGACCTCTGGAAATGTATAGGTGTGAGCTCCTGGAAGTGAACAGGATCATCCAGCAGCTGTGATGAGCGGACTGTGGTGATGTCCTCAGGCAGTACCCGCTCCTGGGAGTGAACAGGATCATCCAGCAGCTGTGATGAGCGGACTGTGGTGATGTCCTCAGGCAGTACCTGCTCCAAGACTGCTGGCTTTATATCACCTGCTGTCTGTGTACCACCGCGCACCTCCTCTCGTGCTGTCACATCATGACCCTGCGGATCTGAGACTGTGTCTGTGGTACGTGGCTGCCTATGGCTGGTCCCTCGGTCTGTCCACCCTGTACCTGTGGGAGTAAATGCTCCGTCATGGTCATCAAATGGTTGGTCATCGAATGGTGGACCATCCATACGGTGCTGCGACGTCGGACCCTGTTGGGCCCGGATCAAATCCAGCAACTCCTGATGCTGCGCAGCTCTTTTCTCTTCACTCGTACGGAAAGCCTCCATGACATCCGTACGTAATGTTCGAACAGCATCCATCACCTCTGCCAATTTATGCTCCCAAGCCTGAAAGGAATTCGGACTCTGTCAGTACTAAAACTATTAAGTCAATTGAAATTAAATCATGTGGTCCTAAAAATGCTTACGTACCTGTGGACGCTCTCCGACGCCTCCCCGTGAATGACCTTGAGGTCCAGGCTGTCTGTCCAAATTGAATCGTACTCGCCTACGCCTCACGGGAGTAGGACTGCCAACCTCCGGTTCTGAATCACGTCCAGCTGTAGGTTGTCTGGGCAAAGTCACGCGTACCCGCCTAGACCTCGTGGGACTCCCACGGCCATTGCCGACATCCGGGTCTGAGCCCTCCGTATCACTGGGTCCAGAGTACGAAGGATCCATATCACTAGGTCCGCAAGAATCCTCCGTATGACTGGGTCCGCCAGTCCTATGTAGTTCCGGATCCGGAGCCTCCAGATAAATCTACAGCATAGTGATCATACATAGTGGGTCCCTGATCTATGCCTTCGTAATACCGTTTGACCCATCTCAACAGCTGTCGCCACCAATTTAGACCGCGCAGACATCTGCAATTGGAGTTACATCATTGTAATTACATCATTGTAATTATACACATACTAAAAATTATAAACATTAACAACAACAATATTTACAGTTTCAGAGAAAATCTCATCCAGCTTTTTCCCTCGCGGTCGCTTAGTCAACTTCCATTTCAGAATACGTGGAGGGGGTAGCTCGGGGTTAACCCTGCGGATCCCACATTTTTTAATGCCAAGGGAGGGGATAACCTCAAAAGCAAATACCTGCGTAATAGACAAGTACGATCACAAGTAAATAATCAGTCATATAAAAAATTCTCAATTAAAGTACGGATGCAAATTGTAAATGCTAACCAATAGTGCGTGCGCTAGACCGTATATGTTGTAGGACTCGATGGTGTCAACGCCCTGTCCTGCCTGTCGTGCTGCCTCCCGTGGACTATCCAAAGCATGCATGTAACCATAAATAGACCGCCTATACACGTATGCGCCCCATGGGAAGCATCAAAAGTGTCCAAGTCCTCGACTACTCGAAACTGCCATGCTGGAACTTTAAATCTCTCGTCCACCCCATCAGTATCCAGTTCAGCAAAAACAATAATGACAGCTTCACTGCATCGTACTGCGAATGGAAAACACCAATCCGAAGCACCCCTCTCAGCTCTTGAAACTCGATGACTCGACGCTGGAAGTACCGGTCGTGTATGCCATTCTGTACCACCATATCATAACTCGCTGTGTCGGGAATCACTCCGAACTTCAATCCGGTGATTAGACAAAACTCAACCTTCGAGAATCGGACCGTATGGTTCCCTAACAGAAATCGCATCTCATCTTCCGGCCCGTTGTGATGCAACTCACGTAAAAGTAGCCGATGGACAATGCCGCCAAAAAAATTAATCTCACGATGCATCCGGAGGAAATGACCGAAACATGACTCAGTAAACCGACGTCGGTCTTCGATCCTTAGATTTTCAGGTACTCTTTCAAGTGCATTGTCGATATCTCTAAGGTCATCAAAAATGGTCATGCCGAATAATTTTCCATTGAACCATTCTCCCACCGGGGTTTTAAGGAAATCATTCGGATTCGCCATCTGCATATTGACGAAAAAAAAAAGCAAATAAGTTACTGAAAAGACTTGAAAACTGACGGTAAAATTCAAAACTGCACGATAACAGTGCAAAAAGGCACGATAAAATTCAAAAAGGCTCGATAACACTACAAAAAGGCACGATAACATTACAAAAAGGCACGATAACATAAAGGTTCAAAAAGGCTCGATAAAAGTATAAAAAGACACGATAACATCAATGTTAAAAAGGCTCGATAACATATCAAAAAGGCTCGATAACAGTTCAAAAAGGCTCGATAACAGTAACAAAAGGCACGATAACATATAGGTTCTAAAAGGCTCGACAAAAGTTCTAAAGGCTCGATAACTTTTCAAAAGGCTCGATAACAGTAACAAAAGGCACGATAACATATAAGTTCTAAAAGGCTCGATTTGTTTCAAAAGGCTCGACAAAAGTTTCTTCTAAAAGGCTCGATAACTTTTCAAAAGGCTCGATAACTTTTCTAAAAGGCTCGATAACCTTTCTAAAAGGCTCGACAAAAGTTTCTTCTAAAAGGCTCGATAACTTTTCTAAAAGGCTCGATAACCTTTCTAAAAGGCTCGACAAAAGTTTCTTCTAAAAGGCTCGATAACTTTTCAAAAGGCTCGATAACTTTTCTAAAAAGGCTCGATAACCTTTCTAAAAGGTTCTAAAAGGCTCGATAACCTTTCTAAAAGGCTCGACAAAAGTTTCTTCTAAAAGGCTCGATAACTTTTCAAAAGGCTCGATAACCTTTCTAAAAAGGCTCGATAACCTTTCTAAAAGGTTCTAAAAGGCTCGATAACCTTTCTAAAGGCTCGATAACCTTTCTAAAAGGCTCGATAACTTTTCAAAAGGCTCGATAACTTTTCTAAAAAGGCTCGATAACCTTTCTAAAGGTTCTAAAAGGCTCGATAACCTTTCTAAAGGCTCGATAACCTTTCTAAAGGCTCGATAACCTTTCTAAAAGGCTCGATAAGACTGCAAAAAGGCTCGATTCAGTTTCAAAAACTCTTGGAAACCCAGAACTTCATCGTTTTCACTACCAAAAGGCTCGAAATTTTTTCCTAAACTAAAACCCTAACCTAAACTCATCAAACAAACATAATGGACAACAAATGCGTGAGAGATAAAGACATACCGTGGTCGGTATTGACTTCGCCGGTACGTCGGTACTGTAGCTCCGTCGACGGTGGTTCGTCGTCACAATTTGGTCGACTGTTGCGCCGTCGGGGTTTTCTCTCAGAGCTTTTCTTCCAAAGTTTCAAAACAAAGAAACAGACAACAAATGGGTATTTTCGTCTGGTCCCATTAAATGGTGCCTTTTAAACTTAACTTATTAACTTGGTGCCTATTCCCCAAAAACCAACCCAAAAGGTGCTATTTAATTTTTGAGCCCTATTTTGATTCAAGTCCCTCACTCACATATAATTTTACTTCAGACAAGGGGCGTAGCTAGGTGTCCGGGTGGGTTAAATTAAGTACAATTTTTTTTTTGGTAACTCAAACTAAGACATTGTCAAATTAAATGAACACAATTAACCATATTTTCGGTAGTAAAAGTTTTTTAAACAAACCTTACGATAAAAATTTTCTAATTAAAAATATGTACCTATATAAAAAAGATATAATGATCTTTTCCCCTAAAAATATTTAAAAGAATGTCAAAAAAATGATTCATTATGAAACAAAAAACAAAAAAAAAAAAATTGTTGTGAAATAAACTAGATACATACTGCATACCTTTTCGGACTTTAGTAAATGAAGTAAGAAATTCAAAATTTATTTCTTTTTATTAATGGAATAAATTGAGAATGAAGAGAATAAAGAAAAACTTTGATGTGATTGAGTGTCCATACAAAAAATTGAGTACATCATTATAATGAATCTTTTATTTTTTTTGGACAACAATCACTATAATGAATCTAGTGAGATGATCTCTACTAAATTAAATTAAACCAAACCATTTGTGTGAAATATATATCAAAGAAAGTTAATATATATCATATGAATTGTCTATTATTTGTACTTTTAATTAATTAAGAAAATGTCAGAATCTTTCAATTCTTTGTCAGATCAGAATAGAGAACAAGTGTGAAAGTGTGAAATCCATGGGCGTGAATGTCATTTTGCACTCTTGGATATTTCATAAGGTATGCTGGTTGCGTCACAAGCTTTACGTGGCCTTTTCTGTTGGACATAACGTTTGCCCGAAATTTATTTTTCATGACGTACAGAATATGACGTCACTTGTATGAGGCTGCCTTACGTTGAATTTTTTGTTTGAAAATGATTTTTTATAATAAATTTTAGAATTTCAGAAATAAGATAATTTGAGTGTGAGAGACTTAAGCCATCGGATGGTTCCAGATTCCCGTCCTCATCTCATCACCTTATTTTAATTTATTAGCAAACCCCTAAGTACCCAGATATTTTTTATAATTAAGATTATGCATACTCCTTAATACCTAGATATTTTTTTTTATAAGGATAGTGTTAAAACATTTAGAAAATAACTATAAAATAAAAAAGTTATTCTGATTGAGTCTTATTATTATTATTTTTTTTATAATTTTATCCTTTGAATTAGGGGTATAGATTAACACCATCCTTTTTAATTAAGATTATAGATTCAAATCGTATTTTTCTTTGACATAAAAAATTAGACTTAATGGTATAATTGCCCCCCTGAATTGTTCCCGAATTGCTGATATGCCCCATAAATTCTTAAAATGGTCACTAAACCCCCTAAACTCTCATTTTCTTTGCGCCAGTTTGTTTTATTGACTCTCCTGAGGGGGCATCTACATAAGGGTGGTTCAAAGAAAATAAGAGTTTAGAGAATTTAGTGACTATTTTAAGAATTCAGAAGGCACATCAGTAAAAACACAGAAAGTCAATACTAGTTCCCTGTCATTTTCCGGCCTTTAAAAATTTTGAAGTATGCGTTAGTGTTACTTTTCTTTTGTTTTCTGGTCAATTAATTCAAAGTCTTCTCAAAGCAAATCGGAGATAGACTTTCTGAAGTATTTGTTAGAAATCCGTATGAAACTCAAGAAGATGAGATTAATCTCATATTTAAAAAACATATAGCAAGAGAATTATATATATATTCTCATAAACACATAAAAATACAAGAATAAATTTAACACTATTAATGAAAGAGTACGGATATTGACACCCATAAAATGATAAGCGCACCCATATTTATAAGTACACCAATGTCTAAAATTTAAAATTAAAACATTACTAGAAACACCCATCTTAATGCCAATAGTACCCTTATTTAAATGAATGTTTTCATTTTAATACAATTTATTTATAAACTCTCATAAGTTATTAACACACCCAATTTTATAAATGATAAATTTTTAAGTTCTTTAGACTCGAAAACACAGTCTCGGAAAATACCCAAAAATGCAAAATACATGAAGTAAGATAACGAATTAGCCAAATGGTATCGTCATAATTCATTTTGACTAAAAAATGCATCCAAACATAACCATGATTGCTTAATATCACTTGCAGCTGGAAACTAACTTGATCACAATTCAAAAGACGACATTTTTCTTATTTGATCACAAAATGAAGGCAAAAATGGGAATACCTAGAAAGTGAAATCGAATCCTGATAAGGAAAAAAAATAGTTGAAAAATAGATGGAGAACCTTGAAGAGAGATCTGAAGCCATAAAGGGAGCTCCTTGAAACTGTAGTTGACGACGACGACGATGAAGAAGAAGAAACGAAAGATCAAATTGTAGTTCATAATGGGTATATGGAAGATCAAACTAGCCTCAACCTTGAAAAACACTTTCAAGATCAGTTAGGCTTCTATTCTTCTAGTTCTTAAAAAAAAAAAAAAAAAAAAAAAAAGAATTAAAGTTGAATTAGGATTTTATTATTATTATTATTTTTTTAATAAAATGATATAGTTGAAGATGTGGGTATAATTAATGGGTGTAAATAGTATTTTGTTTATTTTTAATTAAACTAATTTGTCCTTATTGGTAAATTCCTATTGAGATATTTTTGTAATTAAGTTTTTTATTAAAATATGGATGTGCTTATCATATTTATGGGTGTTAATATCGGCTCCCTTAATGAAAATAGTACTCTCTACTTATTGCTCATTTATTTATTCTAATTTTTAGTTAGTTTGGTATTGTTTTTGAGAAGTTAAAATTAACTTATTTTGTAATTTTGACATTTAATGATGTTTGGTAAAACTTCAAAAAGTGATTAATTGGTAATTTGGCAAGTTCTGACAACGATTTTAAGAAGCAGGTAATTGAGTTACTTTTTGAAAGAGATTATTCTAAAGTGATTATAGAATAATCTCTTTCAACATTTAATGAATATTTTAAAATATCTTTATTATCTTTGTGAAATCAAGTTAAAATCATTTATTTACCTTATTTCATTTTAAAATTAATTATTCTACCTAAATATTGATTTGATTTGTAAAATCTTGTTGTTGTTATGGATTTTTTTTTCTAACTTAAATATTCTACTTAAATATTGATTTAATTATATAATTAATGAAACAAAGAAAGTAGGGTTCTAAAATTATGTCTATTTTAGTTATTTTAACTAATATAAACACTTTTGCAATAAAATTATCAAACTCATATATACTGCTTTTGAGCTATACAATAAAACTAACCGTAATTATTTTAAAAGTTACAGCAATACCATAGTGGCCCTTAAACGTTCACAAAAATTTGTTTTCCATATTTATTTATCCAAATTGAACGTGCAAAACAAACAAAACCCGTTTGAGGTTTGCACCATAAGAGGAGATTTAATTATGAAAGTGAATCTATATGAAGAGAGAGAGAAAAGAAAACAAATCAATGTTAGATAAAGGAGTAAGGACTAAAAAAGAAATCAATTTACTAAATTTAAGCCATCCAAATCTCAAAGATTTAATGGCTGAAAAATCGTGTAAAATCTTATGTCAAAAATTGTGTCCCCTGATCCTTCTTGATATATTGACGCAGCGGGGTATGACGAAAATAAGAATGATCACTTTGTCGAACCCTGAGGCACACTCAGACGAACTTTGACGCAGCGACCGGTAGTTACTGATGTAGGACAAAGAAGAAGGAACCACGGCCCATGTCGCTACCGGTGTCCTGCGGCCCAACCGCGCCTAACTTTAAATTCAGACGGTTTTGGGTGTTTTCTTATTTTATTAATTTGGGTCTTTATTTCTTCGGCAGTTTCCACTTCATCAGAAATATCTTCAACTATATTTTATGCATAACAAAAATCTTCAAAATAATCATCCGGAAGATATTCCTCCTGCATGACTTGTTTCATAACAGGCCATGATTGGATCCTATACATTCCAAATCTTTTTCGATCTTTTTAAAGTCTTCCCACCAAGTTAATGCATCGTTTTTCAAACAACCTTCTACAAATAAAACTTTCAGACTTCAATTTTATGATAGTCAAAATATTCTTCAACTTCTTCCAACCAATTAATAAATTCTTCAGTTTTCATATGTCCAGAAAAAAATTGAAGTCTTGGTTTATAATCATTATAGCTCGAAAAATAATTATTGGAACCAAGTGGACCATTGAAACCCATTGAGAACTGAAATCAGAGTCTGAAAAAAAAAAAACGTACCAAAAATTGAACCTTGAGAACTGCTTACGAAAATAAATTCACTCGCGGCTTCAGGTGCATGCGACTTTGTTGGGTGAGAATGTGCGGCTGTCTTTGGGGGCTGATTGTAAATTCTTTAAACTATCACATGCCTTTTTTTTTTTTTTTTAATTTATTATTATTTTTTTAATAATTTAATTCCTAATCAAACTAAAGTAAATAAACTTCCTAAACAAGAAATAAAGACCCAAATTAATAAAATAAGAAAACACCCAAAACTGTCTGAATCTGAAGTTAGGCACGGTTGGGCCGCAGGACACCGGTAGCGGCATGGGCCGTGGTTCCTTCTTCTTTGTCCTACATTAGTCCCCTGCATGGCGATCCATGCTTGGGTAACTACCGGTCACTGCGTCAAGGTTCGTCTGAGTGTGCCTCAGGGTTCGACAAAGTGATCATTCTTATTTTCGCCATACCCCGTTGCGTCAATTGGTATCAAAGCTATCGAGTATATCACAATAAACACTTTCACTTTCCTCAAAATCAAACTAATCAGACACAAATTGCATCATATCAACAAGGGTTGTGGGTCGACCTTTAGGCAAAGTAGGCCTGTGCTTGGAGTTAAAGTCGGGTCTTGCCATATTTTGATGGGTGAGAATGCGTGGCTGAAAGTGGTAGATATGAATGGTAGCACGCGATTGATGGTGATGATGATTGGGGCACGTTGTAATTCTTCGAACTATCACACACATTTTTTTTTTCCGATTTCTTCTATGTAGGACAAAGAAGAAGGAACCACGCCCATGCTGCTACCGATGTCCTGTGGCCCAACCACGCCTAACTTCAGATTCAGACGGTTTTGGGTGTTTTCTTATTTTATTAATTTGGGTCTTTATTTCTTGTTTAGCAAGTTTATTTACTTTAGTTTGATTAGGAATTAAATTTAGGTTTTGGAAATAAATCAAACTTACCTTTTGAGTAAGATTTGATCTTTGTTTTTCAGTCAAGTTAGGAATCATGAATTTTAGAAGATTATGATTAGTTTTGATCTTTTCTTGTTTTAGTCTTTTTAGGAATGTCGTATTCGAGTCGTATTAGGATCAGTTTATTATAAATAGTCTTATTATTTCCAATTATTGTAACTTTTAAACCTTTGATTGATTTTAATAAAATCGTTCATTTGGAACATTTATCTGTCGTGGATTTGACATGCTCTTTGAGGATTCGAGAGTGCCATTTTCTAAAGAAGATTAGGGAATGATGGCCCCTGCATGGCGGTCCATGCTTGGGTAACTATCGGTCGCTGCGTCAAGGTTCGTCTGAGTGTGCCTCAGGGTTTGACAAAGTGATCATTCTTATTTTCGTCATACCCCACTGCGTCAATTGGTATCAGAGCTACGGAGTCTACCTCTGTGCTAGGCTCAGCGTCCACGTATCACAACCAACTACCTTCCTAAATGCCGAAGTCTCACCTTCCATGTTTCCCCAATAAAAAAAAAGAAGAAATCAAAAAGAGAGAGAGAGAGAGAGAGAAGAAATCGAAAAAAAAAAGAGTGTGATAGTTCGAAGAATTACAACGTGCCCCAATCATCATCACCATCAATCGCGTGCTACCATTCATATCTACCACTTTCAGCTGTGCATTCTCACCCATCAAAATATGGCAAGACCTGACTTTAACTCCAAGCACATGCCTACTTTGCCTAAAGGTCGACCCACAACCCTAGTTGATATGATGCAATTTGTGTCCGATTGGTTTGATTTTGAGGAAAGTGAAAGTGTTCATTGTGATATACTCGGTAGTGATAACATGGTTGATTGTGGTAATATTACACAAGAGGAGCTTGTTGATTGTGTTACGGGTAAAATTGAAGAGAGTGATGATCAACTTGTGTCTTTAAATTTTGAGAATTTTACCCAACAAATGGTTGAAGCAATTGATCTTGAAGTGGTTGACAAAGCTCACATTGACTCAACAAATATAGTTGTTGAAGAAATTGACAAGGCAATCGAGAACATTGTACAATGTTTTTGAAGATTTTGTATTATGTCTCATGTTCTTGTTGTAAGGATTCCCATTATTGATTGGCTTATTTCGTGGTCAAACCACATGTTGGGGTTTGGTTGTAAGGGTAGTCTAGGTGTTTGTTGAAGATCAAGACCCTTTCCAAGACCTCAAGAGGACAAGCACCAAAGGTATATATCTAGTGCTTACATTGGCTTGAAGAGATATAGTTGCACACACACACACAACATGCATAACTCTTATTCTTGTATGGTGTGTTTATATTTTGTGTGCATTGTGCTTTATTGATTTATTCAATATCTCTTCTTGCATGTTGAATTGATTGCATCTTGTTATATGATAATGCCATGACATGTTAGGCATTAGGATGCATTCAATACCCACACTTGCACTTCATGTATGTTAGCTTTTAGTGTGGTGTAATTCGTTTCCCTAAGGATGTTCGGAAACGTCTGCGCGTGCACGGTAATGTGCTTTGTTTTGCGCGATGATCGCCGGTGGAGATGCCTTTGGCTTCTCCTTGATTTCACCATTTTTGGTGACTCGGCGGTTACGTTCGGCGGCCTGGCCGCCGTTCGAAACCGCCGAATGAGACCTGATTGAAATATATCTCTCGGGTCCAAAACGGCGGTTGGGATCGGCGGTTTCCAAACCGCCGAATGAAGTCGCCGAAGTTCCCCTGTTCCACACGGGAGCCATTCGGCGGTTCAGTTCGGCGGCCTGGCCGCCGAATGAAACCGCCGATCGGTGCGTTTCAAGGGCAAAATTGTATTTTCACCTGCCCTATTTTTTGGTCTCTATAAATACATCCTTATCTCTGGTTCAGAATACAAGTCTTTGATCATAAGAACCCTAGAGAGATATTTAGAGAGACTTGAGAGAGAAAGCTTAAAGATCATATCTTTATCTCTCTAAACCCATCCCCACATGCATAAATCTTCATCTAAGCATCATCTAGGATCATCTAGCATATGCTAATGCATGGGACTTCTTCAACACACATGGTATGATTTGTTGAACACTTTTATCTTACATAATTAGTGTTTCTACTTATCAATTTTATCTCATATTTTACTTATATGTGTTTAGATTAATTTCTACATATAAGATTGAGATTATGTGTTGATTGGGTTTTTATTTGTTAGCTAGGCTTTAATGTTCATATGCCATCTAGCTAATTGATCTCATTTATTGATTGAGATTATTGTTCATAGCTTATTTGATTAGGTCATTATTGCCTAAAAGCTATGCCATGAACATTCTTGTGTGATGTATTGATAACTAGGTTGATAGATTATTTTTTAATCAACTAGTTAATCCTTTGAATGTTTGTGGGTTTTATATGATAGCTTTGTATCTAGGATTGGTGATCCTTTACTTAGCTAAAGTTATATGCCATGTCATATAGCTATATGTGATATCTAGGATTGATTATATTGTCATCTTATAATCCTAGGTAAGCATTTAGAGTACCCTAGCTCTTATTGCATTAATTGAATATTCATACATATTCACATAGGGTTGTGCATCTCTTTTGAGAGATTGAAGTCTTGGGGCTAAGTGTGCTTAGGCCTCAAGCAAATTGGACTAGAGCCGCTATAAAAGGCCCGCGTGGTAGATTAGAGGGTGCTCACGCCAAGAGTAGTGTATCAGGGGATATCACTAGGGATTGAACCAAGAGTGGCGATTGGTAGTGTCCATAGCCTGAGGTTATCTAGGGTGAGGGTCCGAGAATCACTTGAGGGTGTAACCGTCTTTTCATATAGTGGATTTCGAGGTCCGAGTGTGGCGCACTTAACAGCCCGTGGTTTTTCCCAGTGGTTGGGTTTTCCACGTAAACATCAAGTGTCATTTACTATTTCCGCATCTTATTACACTTGTATGTATTATTGACTTGCTAGGGGTATTTTCGTAAAATTGACTTGCATGCGAAAATTGGGTAACAATTAGATAAAATCTATTCACCCCCCCTCTAGCTTTATATTGATAAACACACCTCGAGTATTTTAAGAACTTTCAATTGGTATCAGAGCGGGTTCCTAGATATACTTAGGTGATCCTAGCTCATTTTGGTGTGTTTTTGCATTTTGTATGATTATTGTTTTTGACATACATCTTGCATTCTTCTCATTTGCATTCATTCAACGCAAACACTATGAGTGATTTTGTGAGAGAAGAAAATGACTCCGATGAGGAGATGTCCCTCTAAGGAGAGAGAGGAGACGAAGATGAAAGGGCGTTGCTCACATCACCAAAGAGCTTCAAGCCCAAGCCTTCCTCAATCTTGGTCTAACCAACCAAGAAGGCTATCTTCCCTCAACCTACGATCTTAATAGGGAAGTGTTCAATCATGCTAGCTCAACCGAGCAAGCAACTTTGTCTTGGTCATCATCAAAGGAGGAGAGATCCTATCCAACTACCAAGACAACCACAACGACAAGGGAAAGCACGTTTGCATGCTCAAGGGAATGGTATAATTCCTAACCTTATCTCCTCTTGTCTTTTGTGTGGTATTGTTGGTCATGTTAGACCAAGTTGCTTGCATTACATTTAAATATGTAATCTTATATGCATGATTGAAAAGAAAAAGGCTAGAGCTAAGATGCATGTCCTTAAAAAGGAAGAAAATCATTTGCATGATTCTTTGCCATCTAGAACTCTAGAACCTATGACCACTAGGTATGTTATTGAGACACCTAAGTGGATTATAAAAGATGAACCCGCTTGCTACGAGACAAACATGTCTCAAATAGGTTCAACTAGGTCCTATGGACTTGGTAAGTCTTTTAAACCACATGCCCTTCATTGAAGTGGTGTGGATATTGACCCCATATGGGGAACTTAAGCAAAGAGAGCTATTTTGCATCTTGTCACTTGCAAAAAATTTGAAATATCTTGTGCTTCTCTTTTTGTTGCTTGAGTAAGCTTGGTTACACTATGTATACATATTTTCTATTCAATAAGTGTGATCAATGCTTGTATTGCAATCCATGTCATATTTATGTTCAAACATGCATTTTTGGACTAGGAGATATATACATAGGATTTAATTTGAATGACCTATAATGATCTCCATGACATGATGATTGCTAAAATGACATGCTAAATGATAATCTTAAAAAGCATGTTTTGATGATTGCATTTCTTAACTGCAAATAATGTGTGAAAAAGCTTATGAGACTCAAATGAAAAAGGATCTTGTATCCATTCAAGGATTTTACAATCCAAATGTCTCTCTTTCTTTATTGGTTGAACATGTCTACTATCATATGGATATCTTATCCGGAAAAATCAAGTAGGGTGCAAAGTCGCTCATGACATGTTTAGCTTATAAAGTTGGATATAGTTGTTCTTAAATTGAAATCAATGAAAACCTATATCCTTGCTTCTCTCTTGACATTGGTGAAATTGGTTTGAATTCATATTGAAAACCTTTGTCATTTGCTTTGCCAAATACCATGATATTTTGGACTTAAATGCTACATGTCTTGTATGCAAAGCAATTTTTGATTCACACATTTTCTTTAAATAAATCTCCTTGTTTCTCTCCAATAAATTTGAGATTGCATAAAGTGACTTATATTGATTATGCATATACTAGAATGCTACTAACTCTCTTTGCCTTGAGTGACCCGGTTGGGGATTACTCCCTTGTCTATATCATGACAAAAAGGGGGAGTATGTTGTGGTAAGGGGAGTTGCAAATTGTAGTAGCAATTGTGCATGTTGGGGAGAATACTAATTGAGGGGGAGTAACCCTTTGAGGGGGAGCATTTGCACATTCATACATTGCATGATGTTGTACTTAAATTTTTAAATGCAAATGCTTGTTTTATCTCACTTGATTCATCTCACCTTTTCTTGTATTAGAAAGTATAGAAACTGTGCTTTCAGGGATTGATTGTTCTACTTGAGATTGAAGACTTCAAGACTATTTATCTTATCTCTTTGTAAAGTAGAAAATCATAAGTAGACCTGTAGTTTCTATTATGTTGTGAGGAATCAATGTGAGTGGTGGTTTTGTCACGAAATAGCCAAAGGGGGAGATTGTAAGGATTCCCATTGATTGATTGGCTTATTTCGTGGTCAAACCACATGTTGGGGTTTGGTTGTAAGGGTAGTCTAGGTGTTTGTTGAAGATCAAGACCCTTTCCAAGACCTCAAGAGGACAAGCACCAAAGGTATATATCTAGTGCTTACATTGGCTTGAAGAGATATAGTTGCACACACACACACAACATGCATAACTCTTATTCTTGTATGGTGTGTTTATATTTTGTGTGCATTGTGCTTTATTGTTTATTCAATGTCTCTTCTTGCATGTTGAATGATTGCATCTTGTTATATGATAATGCCATGACATGTTAGGCATTAGGATGCATTCAATACCCACACTTGCACTTCATGTATGTTAGCTTTTAGTGTGGTGTAATTCGTTTCCCTAAGGATGTTCGGAAACGTCTGCGCGTGCACGGTAATGTGCTTTGTTTTGCGCGATGATCGCCGGTGGAGATGCCTTTGGCTTCTCCTTGATTTCACCATTTTTGGTGACTCGGCGGTTACGTTCGGCGGCCTGGCCGCCGTTCGAAACCGCCGAATGAGACCTGATTGAAATATATCTCTCGGGTCCAAAACGGCGGTTGGGATCGGCGGTTTCCAAACCGCCGAATGAAGTCGCCGAAGTTCCCCTGTTCCACACGGGAGCCATTCGGCGGTTCAGTTCGGCGGCCTGGCCGCCGAATGAAACCGCCGATCGGTGCGTTTCAAGGGCAAAATTGTATTTTCACCTGCCCTATTTTTGGTCTCTATAAATACATCCTTATCTCTGGTTCAGAATACAAGTCTTTGATCATAAGAACCCTAGAGAGATATTTAGAGAGACTTGAGAGAGAAAGCTTAAAGATCATATCTTTATCTCTCTAAACCCATCCCCACATGCATAAATCTTCATCTAAGCATCATCTAGGATCATCTAGCATATGCTAATGCATGGGACTTCTTCAACACACATGGTATGATTTGTTGAACACTTTTATCTTACATAATTAGTGTTTCTACTTATCAATTTTATCTCATATTTTACTTATATGTGTTTAGATTAATTTCTACATATAAGATTGAGATTATGTGTTGATTGGGTTTTTATTTGTTAGCTAGGCTTTAATGTTCATATGCCATCTAGCTAATTGATCTCATTTATTGATTGAGATTATTGTTCATAGCTTATTTGATTAGGTCATTATTGCCTAAAAGCTATGCCATGAACATTCTTGTGTGATGTATTGATAACTAGGTTGATAGATTATTTTTTAATCAACTAGTTAATCCTTTGAATGTTTGTGGGTTTTATATGATAGCTTTGTATCTAGGATTGGTGATCCTTTACTTAGCTAAAGTTATATGCCATGTCATATAGCTATATGTGATATCTAGGATTGATTATATTGTCATCTTATAATCCTAGGTAAGCATTTAGAGTACCCTAGCTCTTATTGCATTAATTGAATATTCATACATATTCACATAGGGTTGTGCATCTCTTTTGAGAGATTGAAGTCTTGGGGCTAAGTGTGCTTAGGCCTCAAGCAAATTGGACTAGAGCCGCTATAAAAGGCCCGCGTGGTAGATTAGAGGGTGCTCACGCCAAGAGTAGTGTATCAGGGGATATCACTAGGGATTGAACCAAGAGTGGCGATTGGTAGTGTCCATAGCCTGAGGTTATCTAGGGTGAGGGTCCGAGAATCACTTGAGGGTGTAACCGTCTTTTCATATAGTGGATTTCGAGGTCCGAGTGTGGCGCACTTAACAGCCCGTGGTTTTTCCCAGTGGTTGGGTTTTCCACGTAAACATCAAGTGTCATTTACTATTTCCGCATCTTATTACACTTGTATGTATTATTGACTTGCTAGGGGTATTTTCGTAAAATTGACTTGCATGCGAAAATTGGGTAATAATTAGATAAAATCTATTCACCCCCCCTCTAGCTTTATATTGATAAACACACCTCGAGTATTTTAAGAACTTTCACTTGTAGGCCAAATTGTTGGTACATTATGCATGGGATTCGAGAATGTCAAGACCAAAGGGGTAAAACGACGCTAATGGCAAATAGCTTGGGCATTTTCAGCATTCTGTTGGATGATTGTTTTGGTACCACTTTGGATTTGGGACGAGCTACGAAGAGATTTTTCGGTTGGGGTTAACCACTCCCACAAGACGAATAGGGGTTTTCTTTGTTTACTTGTCAATCCTTGTACTTCAACCGAACTCGAGGACGAGTTCTTTTTAAGAAAGGGTGATTGATGTAGGACAAAGAAGAAGGAACCACGGCCCATGCCACTACCGGTGTCTTGTAGCCCAACCGCGCCTAACTTCAGATTCAGATGGTTTTGGGTGTTTTCTTATTTTATTAATTTGGGTCTTTATTTCTTGTTTAGCTAGTTTATTTACTTTAGTTTGATTAGAAATTAAATTTAGGTTTTGGAAATAAATCAAACTTACCTTTTGGGTAAGATTTGATCTTTGTTTTTCAGTCAAGTTAGGAATCATGAATCTTAGAAGATTATGATTAGTTTTGATCTTTTCCTGTTTTAGTCTTTTTAGGAATGTTGTATTCGAGTCGTATTAAGATTAGTTTATTATAAATAGTCTTATTATTTCCAATTATTGTAACTTTTAAACCTTTGATTGATTTTAATAAAATCGTTCATTTGGAACATTTATCTGTCGTGGATTCGACATGCTCTTTGAGGATTCAAGAGCGCCATTTTCTAACGTAGATTAGGGAATGATGGCCCTTGCATGGCGATCCATGCTTGGGTAACTACAGGAGGAATATCTTCCAAATGATTATTTTGAAGATTTTTGTTATGCAGAAAATATAGTTGAAGATATCTTTGATGAAGTGGAAACTGTCGAAGAAATAAAGACCCAAATTAATAAAATAAGAAAACACCCAAAACCGTCTGAATATGAAGTTAGGCGCGATTGGGCCGCAGGACACCGGTAGCGGCATGGGTCGTGGTTCCTTCTTCTTTGTCCTACATTATATATATATATGAAAATTTTCAGGTGTAGGATTTCCCGTACAGAATCGTCGATTGCTACTGATAGCAATCCAATAACTACTGGTAGAAATCAATGATTCCGTACGGAAAATTCCACACTGGAAAGTTACTCTATATATATACCACATGCTGTGTGACGACTCGAATCTAAAATATTGTCTTGGGTTGTAACCAGGATTCTATACTAGGGTGGGCTAGAATAAAACTTCTTAAGTGAACTCCAACGATACGATGAAATTTAGTGGTTTTAAAAACAAAGATATACCTAATAGGGGGACATAACATGTAAAATGTATATTCTAAAAATATATGTTATAATTTTTATATTTGTGGCGGCGTCTTAAACCTAGGATATTGTCAGACTGAATGAGCGCTTTTACCACTAAACCACATTGGGCAGTGGTAAAAATACGTTATAAAAAACTGAATACAAATACAATCAAACACTACCCTACCACTGATAATTTTGGAAGCTTGGCGCATGTTCTATTGGTTTATGATATTCGTGATTATGTAAGGAAGCATGGGAATATGTCAGTTCGTTTTTGTTCAAGAGCGATGAATTCTTTTGCTGACAATTTGGCAAGGAAAGGCGCTAATAGAGAAGGTGATGTTATTCAATGGGGTAGTGCTTGAGGCGGGATCACATGATACTCTTTTCAGATGGGTATGTGTTTAGGCTTGTCTATGCTTTGGGGGTGTTGGGTGTTGTAGCCTGGGTTGTGTGTATCGGTGTTGTATTCCTCTGGTGCGCTGTTTCTTTTGTCAGGTTGTTGTGTGTTTTGATTTTGTGGATGTGTTGAGCTGCTTTGGCCTTCGGGTTGCCTTACGGTTGTATTTTGTATTTCTTTGGGATCATTTTCCCTTGCAATAAATTTGCTGTTGTGTGTACAAATTCGCCAAACAGGACACGTCATCATAAAAGCCAATAATTGCTGAAGGAAGGGATGCCACGTCACTCGTTGACCAAGTCAAAAGGGAAAAACATGGATCAGTTAATAGGTCAAGGGGGTAGTCGCCAGAATCAAATATATACTCGCCAAAGTCAGAAATGTAGTCGCCAAAGGATAAAACCCAGAAGCGGGGGTGTTCGCTGCATCAGCCTATTGAGCATGAACCGACCCCGCAGAAGCACAATGGTAAAACCCCCACTCACGGAAAACCCTCTACACCAAGGAGTCTTAGAATAAAGAGGCAGGAAAGCCTATCCTAATCCGTAACAACATGGGATTCCCAATACAAATCCAAGAGGAAGTCCTACTACGAACACGCCTAAAATCAAGGGGAAACCCTAAATATCATGTATAAATAGAACCACCTATCCCACGAGGAAGGGGTCGAAATAAAAAACCAAAAGAGAAAGAAAGTAAGAATTCGAGAGATCTGAGTGTGTAACAAAGCTAAGTAATTCAGTGATATTTTCCTGTCCTCCGGGACGCCGTGGTTTTTTCCCATTCAAGGGTTTTCCACGTAAATCTGTCTTTTGCATGTTCTAATTTTCTTTCTTGTTTGACGTTTGTTTTGATTTAGTTATTGACTCTGTGATAATCCAAAAATCACTGTCAACAATTGGCGTTAGAAGGAGGGGGGAGATTTGAACAAGAACTTCGAAGAACCCTTGTGACTTAAAAACATGAACAGCGACAAGGAAGGCAATTCCAGTGGAGATCAGATTATTGAAATAACTGCGCCAACAGGCGATGGAGCAGCGACGATCGGAGAACAATCTGCGGCAACGCCAGGAGCTAGGACAACAAACCCAGATACTCTGCAGCACTTTCAAACTGCGTTGATGAATCTGATCAGTGAGGCTAACAAAATAGGACTCTCACTTCCCATAGGCCCGGGAGTCTCCTCTCCATACGAATTAACCACACTTGGAATCCATCCACATGGGAGATTACGGTCAGAAGTCCACATTGCCACCCCCGACACTCGAGTGAGGCAGACCCCCGAAGAACCTCCCCATGACAACCCTGAAGGTTTCAAGGAAAGAAGATATAGAAAGGGAAAAGCTGTGATGAACGATGAATCCCTGGAGATACAAAATCACGGGCGGATACATGGGACAAATTCTAATGACATGCATCAAAGGAGACGGCGGAGACACCACTCTATCTCATCTGAAGACAGAAGTCCCCGATAAAGAAGAGAATTACCATCCAAAAGGGTACGGCGAAGAAGATCTGAAAGCGCGAATGATCAGATTGTCAGGAATCCGAATGACAAAGATGACTATGGGAGAATGACAATCAAGAGCAAACTCGACCCAGCAGGAGAACCAACTGGCCATCGAGATGTTATCTTACAAGAGTTGTCAAGGAAGGTTTCAGCAATGGCACGGAGGTATGGTCGCAACGTATCTTCAAATGATGAATCAGAGAGTCCATTCGTCGATCACATTACTCGTGCCTAGTTTCCAGATAGGTTCAGGATACCGACCATTGAACAGTATAAAGAAAATCGGGATCCGAAGGAGCATGTTCGCCGATTCCGTAATATTATGGCCCAGTATTCATCCAATGACGGACTGATATGTCTCACCTTCCCACAGACATTTGGTGACCTCGCCTCTAGATGGTTTGGAAGACTTC
Organism: Acer yangbiense; assembly: GCA_008009225.1. Classification (NCBI taxonomy): domain Eukaryota; kingdom Viridiplantae; phylum Streptophyta; class Magnoliopsida; order Sapindales; family Sapindaceae; genus Acer; species Acer yangbiense. The sequence goes on along the minus strand of VAHF01000022.1, from coordinate 34,764 downwards.
CATCCGGAACAGCAAAGCGTTCATAAGACAATTCATGGGGAGCGTGCAGAGAAGGAAGTCACTCGCCCATCTATCGAATCTAAAGCAGGAGCGCAACGAGTAGATCAAGAAGTATCTAGCAAGATTCGGGAAAGAGGTTGCCCAAATTGAGGATGCCAGTGACGTAGCTGTTATCGCCGCTTTCACCAATGGGTTGCAAAGTGGGCGACTATCCTTTGATCTGCGAAGGGATAGGCCAAAAACTTATGAGGAGATGATGGAAATAGCCGGTGATTATGCATTGGCAGAAGAGGAAGAAGTAGCACAAGGAGGTAGCTACGTACATGGCCATAAGCCTGACTCGAAATCGGAACATAAGGACAACAAGAAGACACAGTCGCGTGATCGCCAGGGAGACGAAAGAGGCCAAAAGGGACATCCAAGGGAAAGCAAAGGAAACGCTCGATCCAGCAGGTTTCAGGGAAGGTACAACCGTTACACTCCCTTAACTGGCGACCAGGAGGAAATACTTTCTGTGGTAGAAGACAAAGGACTCGCCAAATACCCTCGGCAACAATCAGCTAACGCCAGGAGAGATACAACCAAGTACTGCCGATTTCATAAAGATCATGGGCATGAAACTTCAAAGTGTTTCCAGTTACGTGATCATATTGAGAGCTTGATTAGGGATGGGCATCTGAAAGATTTTACGTTGAAAAGAGATAAGCAAGGTGGTCGCCAAGATAACAGTCAAGGGATCGGGCAGGAAAGGAGGAGTCCAAGGAGGAACAGCCCTAACGCCGCTATAAACACCATCTTTGGCGGGCCCCATACTAGGAGAAGCAATCGAGAAAGGATGTTAGAAGTCCGAGAAGTAATGCATGACAGCAGAAATATGGAGATTAATTCTGTGCAGAGGAACCCCAAGAAAAAAAGGGAAGGACATGACCCCATAACATTTACGGCGGAAGACTCCGACGGAATCGATGCAAAGCCTAACGATGCAATTGTAGTGGGAGTTCAAATTGCACACAGGGATGTCCTTCGGGTAATGATTGATAACGGAAGTTCAGCAGATATTCTAAGTGCTAGAGTATACGATGAGCTGCGACTGGATAGGAAGGATCTAGAACCTTTCCATGTACCGCTGAAAGGTTTCGGGGGTGCAGAAGTAAGATCTTTGGGAATTGTAAAACTGCCGGTGAGGTTCGGTACGGCGCCATGCAGGCGAACAATCCTGTTGGATTTCGTTATAGTCGACATCCATAATTGGCCATATAATGCCTTGCTTGGCAGACCTTTTCTTAACAAAGCTCGAGCTGTCACTTCAACCCACGCCTTGAAGGTAAAATTCCCCACAGAATATGGAGTCGGGGAACTGAAAGGGTCACAAGAGAAGGCTTGCCGCGCTAACCTTTCAATCTTTAAAGATAAAGCGGGAATGGAGACCTTAAACATATTCGAAGTGAATAAGGAGGCACGGGAAGAAAATCTGGAAGTATTCGAATTGGACCCAAGGGACAAAGCAAGCAGAGAGAAGGAAGAGCCAACTGAGTCCATTATTCTGGATGAAGCAGAATCGAATAAAACAGTCAGGATTGGAGCCAGGTTGGCTGAACGAGTCAAGAGAGATGTAACAAGCCTGCTGAAAGAGTACAAGGGGATATTCGCTTGGAGCCATGAGGACATGCCGGGAATTGATAGAAGTGTTATTTCACACAACCTGGTTGTGAACGAAAAATGCAAACCAATGGTATCCAAGTGCAGCGATAAAAGAGGAGGTATCCAAGTTGCTCGCCGCAGGGTCCATCAGGGAAGTTAAGTACCCAGAATGGGTGGCGAATGTAGTTCTAGTGAAGAAGAAGAATAATCAATGGAGGATGTGCGTCGATTTCACCGACCTAAACAAGGCCTGCCCCAAGGACAGCTTCCCGCTACCAAGAATTGACTAGTTGGTCGATGCAACGGCAGGACATGAGACATTGAGCTTCATGGATGCGTACTTGGGCTATAACCAGATAAAAATGCATGCGCCTGATGAGGAAAAGACGGCATTCACCACAGACCAAGGGTTATACTGTTACACAGTCATGCCGTTCGGCCTGAAAAATGCTGGAGCAACTTACCAGCGTTTAGTCAACAAGATGTTCGCTAGATAAATAGGAAGAAATATGGAGGTCTACGTTGATGATATGCTAACAAAAAGTATCACAGCAGATAAACATATAGATGATCTGAGGGAAACATTTGATGTGTTGGTAAAGTACAGAATGAAGTTGAACCCCGCAAAATGCGTGTTCGGCATACCATCAGGAAGATTTCTCGGGTATCAAGTACATCAAAGAGGAATCGAAGTGAACCCGGAGAAAATCCAAGCATTAGCAGAAATGGTTTCGCCGAGAACTTTGAAGGACATCCAAAGGCTCACAGGGTGCCTGGCATCGCTGAGCAGGTTCATAGCTAAATCTACAGACCGATGCCTACCATTTTTCAAAGCTCTAAAGAAAGGAAAGGGAGTCGAGTGGAACGAAGATTGTAAAAGAGCTTTCCAGGCCCTGAAAGATTACCTTGGGAAGGCACCGCTACTGTCAAAACCAGAAACAGGAGAGACGCTGTATATGTATTTGTCCGTTTCTGAAGCAGCTACAAGTCCTGTGCTGGTAAAACAGGAAGAGGGAATCCAGAGACCAATATACTACACCAGCAAGGCATTGTCACCAGCCGAAACCAGGTACTCACCGGCTGAAAAAATGGCACTCGCTCTAATCACAGCAGCAAGGAAGTTAAAGCCATATTTCCAGGCTCATAAAATCGAAGTATACACCAATTGCCCACTGAAACTAATTCTGTAGAAACCAGAAGTATCCGGTCGATTAACGAAGTGGGCGATCGAGTTAAGTGAATTCGATGTAGAGTATCTGCCAAGGACGGCAATTAAAGCCGAAGCAGTGGCAGACTTTGTAGCAGAGTTCATCGAGCCAAGTGTAGAAGTGGCAAGAATGATGGTGAAGCAAAATAAGAGAGTGTTCAAATGGCAACTCCACGTTGACGGGTCGTCAAACACGCACGGCAACGGGGCAAGGGTAGTAGTGTTAACCCCGGAAGGAGATTCAGTCGAATGTGCCTTGCGTTTTGACTTCAAAGCTACTAACAATCAAGCTGAGTATGAGGCACTCATAGCAGGTTTAAAAGTTTGCACAGTCCTAGGAGCAGATGAGGTAGAAATCTTCAGCGACTCTCAAGTTGTTGTCAATCAGGTACTAGATGAATACCAGGCAAGAGATGAAAGCATGATCACCTACCTAGAATTAGCGAGAGAGCTACTGGAAAGATTTAAAGAATACAGAATTATTCATATCCCCAGAGAAGAAAACGAGCAGGCTGATGCCTTAGCCAAGCTAGCATCCGCCACAATCAACATCTGGCCCAAAACTATCTCTATGATCCGCCTATTGCAGCCAAGTATAGTAAAAACAAAGGAAGTTGGGGCAATCTTTGGCGAGAGGAACAGCTGGATCACACCCATCAAAGAGTACCTCGTCAATGATGTACTCCCAAGTGATCCATTAGATGCAAGACGATTGAAGTACAGAGCTACGAGATACTCAATACTCAATGGAGAACTGTACAAAAGGGGGTACTCAAGAGCACTGCAGAGATGTGTCGGGCCTGAAGAAGCAGAAGGTATCCTGAGAAGCATACATAGTGGGAATTGTGGGAATCACACTGGGGGTGTCAGCCTAGCCCACAAAACATTAAGGCAGAGTTTTTACTGGCCAACACTATTCACCGACGCCAAAAGAGTGACAGCGAGATGTGAAGCATGTCAAAAGATTGCCAACAACATTTGCCAACCACCTGAACTCTTGCAGAGTATTACCTCGCCTTGGCCGTTCGCCATATGGGGAATTGACTTGATCGGCCCAATGCCAACAGCAACTGGAGGAGCGAAGCACGCTATAGTAGCTGTAGATTATTTTACAAAGTGGGTAGAAGCCGAACCATTGGTACATATAACAGAAGCCAATACTATAAGCTTTGTGAAGAAAAATATCCTGTACATATTCGGGATACCCAACACCATCATCACTGACAATGGGACCCAATTCGACGGAAACAAATTCAGGGAGCTATGTGACAAGTATGGTATCAACAACTACTACGCCTCCCCAGCGCACCCGCAGACAAACGGCCAAACTGAAGCAGTGAACAAGATCATAAAACACAACCTGAAAGCTAAATTGGCAGCAAAAAAGGGAAGCTGGGCAGAGAAATTACCACAGGTACTTTGGGCATATCGAACCACAGAAAGAGGTTCAACAGGTGAGACCCATATTCCATGGCTTACGGAGCTGAAGCAGTCATCCCCGTAGAGACGTCCTTCTCTTCACCAAGAGTACAACTCTTTCAACCGAACTCAATGTTGATATGTTAAAATGCGGTCTGGATGAATTAGAAGAGAGAAGAGAACGTGCACAGATAAGAAACACTGCATACCAACAGAGGGTAGCCAGGTATTACAATTCACATGTGCGTGAAAGGAGGTTCGCACTCGGCGACTTGGTGCTGAAAAGGGTGAACCCAGGAACTAGAGACAAGGCTGCAGGATCACTCGCAGACAAATGGGAAGGGCCTTATCAAATCACGGGCATAGCTGGCCACGGGGCATATCGTATCACTCGAGAAGGTTTCGGCAAACTACCTCGGCCATGCAATGCGCAGTACCTGAAGATATATTACCCTTGACTTTTTCATTATCTCTAAAGATTTAGTTCACAGTTTTTTATTCATAGGTAGTTTCCGTTTTAGCATTTTTTCTATGCTACTGTTTTGACAAAAGTTACAGGAACTATCCAAATAAAGAGTAATTTATTACTGAGAATTCGTGACTTAACTCGCCAGTTACAAAGGGTATTCGCCGTCTTATATCAATACCATTGCGTAAAGACTGGTTTCGTACTCGCAGCAATGAGAATAAGTGGCGACCCAACGAAACTAAAGCAAGCCAAAAGCGATTACGTCGCCATAGCCCAAGCTACAGAAATTGGGGATCGCCACTACTAGGAGAATAAGATCTCCAGAGAAAAACTTGGTGTGGGCAAATACGCCCTGAATAAGCACCAAGTACGCCAGAACTCAGCAATGACAGCTGAATAAATAAAAACATGTTAAAAACTTGGTGTATGGTCGGATACGTCCTGACAAACACTGAGTACGCTAAAATCCAGCAATGGCAGCTGAATACAATAAAATATGCTAAAAACTTAGTAAAACACTGAGTACACCAAAATCTAGCAATGGCAGCTGAATACAACAAAAATGCTACAAAGTGAAATACTGAACAAAAATTCAGTGAATAGCAGCTGAATATACAAAAATATGCTAAAAACTTGGTGAAATACTGAGTAAGCCGAAGAAATCAGCAAAGGCAGTCGAACAAAGAAAAAGTTTATAACTTTTAATAAATAAAGTCATTTACAATTAAAGAATTAAGAATGAAGATACAAAAAGAGAAACTGAAGATATAAAGATTTACAATCCTTCAGTATGAAAGACACAAAAATTCAACTAGCTGCAGGAGGGCCCTCGTTATCTTCCTCATCTTCGATCTCCTCGTCTGAAGGCCAGGTAACTTCCTCATCCCCTTCTAGCATAAAAGGCTCATAATCCCTTCCAGCAACAGGACCCAAGTCAGGCTCAGCGCCAGAACCAGAAAAGCTGCCTTTCTGACCCGAGTAGTAGGTATTGAAGACACGCTTGCTGGGGATTTCTAAATGCATAGGGTGAGGTTCAGTCGTGTTGTAACGACAGTGGGCTTTCCAACGTTTTATCTGCTCTTTAATTGACTCCACCCCGCTGGCCATATGCTGTTGAAGAGACCGGTCGAAACGTTTCAGAGCCTTCTCATTTGAGTGATCCTTCATGGCAAAGAACTTCTTCGACTGCCTCATGCCTTTTTCAAATTCACGCAATAAAAGCGCATCATAGGCAGGGGATCTCTTAAAACGATCAACCGCTTCAACCTCCAGCACAGCCTTGAGATCGTTCAGAATAACTTCATGCGAGGACAACTGGTTGCGCAAGTCCAAAGCCTCACGCTCAGCTTTCTCCTTTGCCTCCTCAGCTAGTCGCTCAGCTTCAAAGCGTGCTGCGAGCGATTCTTGATTAACAGAAAGTTGCTCTCGCAGCAAACGCATCTCCTCCTCAGCAGCAGCTAATTTCTCTTCAGTAGCCAGTTGGGCTGAGAGATAACCATCTACGGATTCTCTCAACTGAGCAAGTTGCTGAGCATGGGCTTCCTCAGCAGAGAATTTCTTAGCTGCCAAAAGGGAGGTTTGTTCTCGCAGGCGTCTCACGTCCCTTGAAAGAAAATTTCCTCGCCTATAATTATCAGCCAACTCGGACAACATCTAAAAAGAAAAAATAGAAGTCAGGATACGTGCAAATAAAAAATACATGGGCAAAGCAAGAAGCCCACCAGAGAGTGGCAGTCGAAGAAAAATTCCATTTTCCTGTTGCAGGACCCTCTCTTCATCTGCTCCCAATCCTCATCAACATAGACATTGTTGTTCATTATATATGAGCAGATTTCTGCAGCCGTAAAATCTGAAAGGGAGACAGACCCGACTCCCTCACCAGCATTAGTTGGATCAATGGGAGGAGCTTCATGAGCGACACCGGAACCAGACGCAGTAGCCCCAGGCTGTCTCGATGACCCCGGCTTATCAGTTGGCCCTGGTCGATCATCTGACCCTGGCTGGCCAGCAAAAGAGGTATCCAGCTTATTCGCGGCTGCCGGAGGAGGAGTTGAACCGGTTGGGGAAATGGTAGGAGCATCAAAATTGTTTACCCCTTTCGGAAGAGAAGGCTCCGTCAAATCTGGTCCCTCAACAGAAGTTCCAGGGACAGCCGTTTCAGCGGGGGGAGCCTCGGCGAGCACAGGGTCTTCAGCGACCTCATCATCTGAAGAAACAACATATTGCACGACCCTTGACGCCCGTTTCAGAGGTCGAGCAGCATGGTCAGGTGTACCCTCAGCCGGACGTTTGCCTCTACCGGTTCTGGGGGTCAAATCGCTTGAAGGATCCAGGGGAGTCTCAGGAACATCCGCATCAAAAATGGGGATGTCACTAGCCACACTTGAAACCCCCACCTTCTCCTTTCCCTTACGACTGGAGGCACTCGCGGCGGCAGTCACAGTGGGAGAAGTCGCAGCAGTACTCGCAGCAGGTGTACTCGCAGCAACCTCCGGGCGAGCAGGGGATGTCCCCGACTCGACACGCCCCCCATCAACATCACCAACTTCTTCATCATCTGAGGGATCGCCACCATCCGGGCTAGCAATTCCCTCCTTAGCCAAACCAGCAGCTTGCCTTTTACTGGCAGCCTCAGAGTTTTTAACTGCCCGAGCTTGCAGATCGCAAACTGTGTCAAAATCATGTACTGTAGAAACTCACCAAAAGTTAGCAGGTGGAGACAGGAAAACTATAATACTAAAAGAAAACAGGTAGAACTTACAACGAGGAAGCCTGGCGGGTAGGCGCGGAAAAAGCCCCTGGGCGATCATTTTATCATCGTCCAAAAGAAACGAGCGACCCCTTTCATTCAAAGGAAGGACAGCTACAGCAGCAAGGTGAGACACCTCCTCATCCAACAAAATAGGGGCAGCTTTGGACCAGGCATCAGGAGAGGTAAAATGCCTAGGAACCTTCTTCGCCGCAAGATTTAGGCGACCATTGGCGGACACATCTCTACCCCACTCGCCGCCAACAAAGTACCAGCTATTCTTCCATCTCTTATTTGAGGTAGGAAAGCCCCAAATAAAACCTTTCTTCTTCTCATCACTGGAAACCTCCACTTGCCCAGGGTTCGCCGCACCCTCAGGGATCCAGTTCTCCACGAGCGAAGAGAGAAGAAAGTATGTCCCACTGTTGCCAGCCTGCCTTAAAGTGTAAAAATGACGAATCTCACGAGGCGTGGGGGGTTCATAACCTTTCAATTTCCACATTAAACCCAAACACATGAGGATCCTGTAGCTGTTTGGGGCAAGTTAAGCAGGTGCAATTTGAACCTCCACGAGGAACCTGGCAATAAAAGGTTGAAGAGGAAGGGTAATCCCGCAGCTAAGCATGGCACCATAAATGGCGACCGCATTCTCAGGAGGATTCCACGCTGCTCGGCTACCAGGCAACATCAAAGTCACTGAGTCTGGAATCCCAAAGTGACTCTTATACTTACGGAGCTCACCCTCACCAACCACATTAACTTCAGTATCAAAGGAACAAGGGCGATCAAATGAAAAGTTCAGCCTGTTCCGTCGATAGTCCTCAACATCAGAATCAACAGTCGTTTGCGCATCCAAAAGGGACCCCCGAGGAATCCTAGAAGCGCATCGTTTGTTTCCACTTGGTCTAGAAGATCTCGGCATTTCTGGAGACTCACTATTGGAAGACGAAGAAGGATAAACATTAGGAAAAAAGTCATCATCAAAAGGCGGAATATAAACAGAAATGGGGACTGGAGAATCCGGGTGGAAATTACGAATCAAAGATTCGATTTTGTCTGCAGTACCCTTATCACCAAGTTCTAAGGCTTGCATCATCTGATTAAAAAGAGAAGAACGTAAGGAAGGATCCATGGGAACTCACCAGAAAACCCTAGGTTCGGAGGATGAGCAAGAGGTTTGGGGGCGTCGAGAAATAAGCACGATCAATTTTCGAAGCAAGCCGTCTGACAACAAAGTAAAATAGAAGGAATTCGTGGCAGAGATTTCTAAGGAAGACGAAGAAGCTCTGTTTTGAGAGAAGAACAAAGGAGAAAATAGAAAAACAAATGAAAAGAGTAAAGTGAGGAAGAAGGAACGATCGGGCCTTAAAAAGAGGGAATTTTTGAAATTCAAAAAGAAAATCAAATAAAAGATATGCAATTAATGTGAGTGACAGCCACATTAACTAGCCACAATAGTCACCACCAGGTAATGGACATGTGGCATCTCGGGGGTCACCAAGCAGTCAGAATATCCCCTCACCTGTCAAGTAAGTGGAAGCACCAGAAGTTGTGTGGCTGAAATTAAAAACTTACACCGGAAGAATCAACACAATACACAGTGAAAAGAAGAGAGAGAGAGTTAATTACAAAAATACGTCAAAATTCTGAAGGCATAGATATAAATACTACTCGCAGAGGCAAACGAAGTAAAGCCATTCGCCCGGCTCGGAGTATTTATGGGGGTATTGTTATGTGTACAAATTCGCCAAACAGGACACGTCATCATAAAAGCCAATAATTGCTGAAGGAAGGGATGCCACGTCACCCGTTGACCAAGTCAAAAGAGAAAAACATGGATTGGTTAATAGGTCAAGGGGGTAGTCGCCAGAATCAAATATATACTCGCCAAAGTCAGAAATGTAGTCGCCAAAGGATAAAACCCAAAAGCGGGGGTGTTCGCTGCATCAGCCTATTGAGCATGAACCGACCCCGCAGAAGCACAATGGTAAAACCCCCACTCACGGAAAACCCTCTACACCAAGGAGTCTTAGAATAAAGAGGCAGGAAAGCCTATCCTAATCCGTAACAACATGAGATTCCCAATACAAATCCAAGAGGAAGTCCTACTACGAACACGCCTAAAATCAAGGGGAAACCCTAAATATCATGTATAAATAGAACCACCTATCCCACGAGGAAGGGGTCGAAATAAAAAACCAAAAGAGAAAGAAAGTAAGAATTCGAGAGATCTGAGTGTGTAACAAAGCCAAGTAATTCAGTGATATTTTCCTGTCCTCCGGGACGCCGTGGTTTTTTCCCATTCAAGGGTTTTCCACGTAAATCTGTCTTTTGCATGTTCTAATTTTCTTTCTTGTTTGACGTTTGTTTTGATTTAGTTATTGACTCTGTGATAATCCAAAAATCACTGTCAACATTTGCCGTTTCAAAAAAAATAAAAAATAAAACACTAATTAAGTTGTATTTATTATAAAATAATTACAATAAATAAGAAAATAAAACATAAACTTAAAGTAGAGGAAGAGAGAAAAGTAGTCCAAGAGAAAATAGATAATTACAATAAATAAGAAAATAAAACATAAACTTAAAGTAGAAGAAGAGAGAAAAGTAGTCCAAGAGAAAATAGATTCTTTTATTCCTCAATAGTTCTCCAAGTACAAATACAACATGTAATGGCTCCTTTTATAGCCTTACAATCTAATGGTTACACAAATGGAAAGGTAACATCATAACACCTCATAATGATCATAAAATTTGGGTGTTAAGGAGATGGTGGGGAGATGAAGAGTTTGCAATTTACTTGTATAAAATATATAAATGTGGACATCCACTTAAATAATATTTTCATAACACTTCCCCTTGGATGTCCATCGTATAGAGAATATGCCTCATTAAAACCTTTGCTAGTAAAAACCCAGTGGGAAAAAAACTGACAGAGGAAAAAGAGTACAGTATTCATCTACATATCAAATTAACCTCTGAAGAAATTTGGGGTACAAAATTGCCTCATTAAAACCTTACTAGGAAAACCCTATAGGATAAAAACTTAGTGAAGGAAAAAGAGTACAGTATGTAATATTTTCTCCAAAATCAATAACTCCCCCTGATAAAATGATAAATACGCTCCCCCTCATTCTAGCGTGGATGTTTCAATATTTTGTAAAGATATTGCATCTCGATATTATGTACCAAGATTTTGTTTGTTGCAATTGGTACTGTATTTATAAATAAATCTTCAGGATTGAAACTTGTGTGTATTTTTTATCACCACTTTTTGGAGATCATATGTAAAGAACTTTAATAAAATTGATTTTTGAATTGGTCCAACTTGTTATATACGACATCATGTTGTTTTATTATAAAAACACAAGCTGAACTTATATTTGGTACTTCAGGACCTAAAGTTCTTTAATAATAAGAGGAGATCATACACCACCTTTTAAGTTATGGAATAAACATCGAGGAATCCATTCGATGTGTTTTATTCACGGAAAAGTACTTCAGGACATTTTCCTTATATATGTTGATTCATGTTGATTCATGTTAATACTAAATGTATTAGCCAAGACTAAATTATTTTCCAAGATTTTCTATCGTAAAAATTACTCCCCTGATATATATAATTTATAAACTCAGCATAATTTTTACTAAGCTTTACACAATCAACATATAATTGTTTTAATAAATATTCACCATGACAAATACACTACATGCATTTTGATTGTTTAATTTTCACTATACAAAACTTCATGTAGCTTTGAATAATTTGCTTCAGACATTTAAATCCTTCAAGGGTTTTTATTCATTGTCAAAATAGGTTTTTGCAATAAACCTTTTATCTTAATTCGTACGAAAAATATTCAATAAGTTTGATGTTATCAAACATGTGGACTACATATCCAAAGCTTTCAAGTTTTACATGAATATAGCTTTGCCTTTTATTTGCTAATAATTTCTATGTCGACATTTCTATACTTTATAATACAAGTTCCTCATCATTTTTCATAATGTGCAAAGCAAATAATATATGATCTCAATTTCCAAACCAATATATTTCATTATGAATATGTAATTCATGTGCCTCTTCAAGGGCTTATTCTAATAACTTTAATGTTAAATATACACTATACATGTCTTTCTATACAAATATCTCTCCAGGAGAAGTATAATCATATTAAATTTAGTACACGTGCCTCTACTGGGACAATTGAGATTATTTTATTTTCTTCAACGGTCTCATAGGGGAGATTAACATTTCTATATGATTCTTTAGGATTTTATTTTCACTTATGAGATTAGCTCTTCAAGAGCCTTATATGATGAGGATTTATCTATCACTTGAGTATTATTTTAAATATGATCATGATCTTTTATTTCTAGTTCAATGAACCATATCTTTTGAACCAAAATCGTCTTTTACGACTTTACTGTCTAACAGATGATTTTTGCTACCATTTCATAAATTGTTCTACAGGAACAACCACCCGGGTTTATATAATGGCAAAATGTAATTTTATTATTTTATTTGAATCATTTGAAAATTTATTTGCATATCATGCAATTCACAAGATGATGCATACCTTGTAATTTTACGTCGTTTATCAACTTATGATAATTCTCCCCCTAATGACAATAAAATTTACTTCAAGGAATTACATGCATCATAAAAATTTTCTACATAAACTCATTTATTTTGTCATATTGTCCTTTAAGGACTAATTTACATGGACTTATTGTCCTTCAGGGACATTTTCTAGCAAAAAATAATTAGTTATGAAATGGATACCCATATAAAATATTTCAATATTTTGATGCATCGTTTACTTTTAGTAAAGGCTATTGTCCTTCAAGGACATTCACTAACATGTAATTATATAATATAAGAAATATGATAAATTCTTTTGGCACAAGACAAAATAAATGAGATACAATATTCTTAAATAAAAGAATATAATAAGAACTTCAATTCCTCACATTTCATGTTCTTATGTCAAGTTCTAAAAAAAAACTCACATATTTTTGAAACTTCTGGTTCGTGTAAGAACTTCTAGTTCATAAATGAAAAATCACATGTTTAAAGCTTCGGGTTCTTAATATAAAATCACAATTTAACTTTTCAAATGAAAAGAACTATTATCAGATCAAATTTAGAACTTCTAGTTCTAATTAAATTTGATATCAAAAACTAAATATATAACTACAAGTTTAATTTGTTTGGAATTGATAACATCAAATTCTAATAAGATAAATATTCAGAACTTCAAATTTTGATTTGTATTAATATTAAGAGCTTTAAGCCTTTGTATTTTCCTTTTAAAATATTTGAGTAGCCAAATATCCATCTAACAATGGAAATTTATATCCTCTTTTGATTCAAAACTTCAAGTTCAAATTTCGGAACTTCGAGTTCATACTGAACAATTTATATTCAAATTTAAAACTGCAGGTTCTCAGTTGGATGTGATTTTGAAACTTCTGGTTCTATATATATCAATCAACTCCAATAACATTAAGAACCACGGAAAAATAAAACTAAATTTATTTTTTGATGTGGAAGATCCAACGTAGTGGCAACCACAGAGCATACTCATAAAATTAGTTGTGTTGAATAAATTAAATCAAAATAACAATGAGTAATTAGATTGAAATACTTACTTGGATTTAATATTCTTAATTGTCTAGGGACAATTTCTAATATAGTAGATCTTCCAGATCTAACCAAATACAAAGTGTCAATTTTTATGTAATTTGTTTTCACTTTGTGTCCTATATTAGCTCTTCTGGAGCGTTCATTGTTCTTGTTAAAAATCAACAAAATATTTTAGATATACAACATATAGCAAGCAAACTTTTATAATTATTAGAAGGTGTATTTTACATCCTTTCAATTTTCTTGCTTTGTTTTGGTGTTATTCCACTTCTGGTGGAACAATTTAAATTTCTTTATAGTGATCATCTTGATCATCAACAATTATTTGATTACAACAATACCCACAATCATCAGAATCATCACCATGACTATATGTAACATTCACTTCAAGGAATGATATTGATCAAATTAGGTGATGTCAATGATTTTATAATCAAAACTAATTATTTTGTTCAACCATGAAAAACATGTATAAACTAATAGTATGCTCAAATATATACGTTATTAATATTGCCACTTCTGGAGCAAATTCAAAGCATAAAATATTGAAATATATATTGCTACTTCTGGAACAATATTTGAAACAATATAGACTCAATATGTTTCATGTCTTCATCTACTTGGTAGTCAAATCTTTTTTTGTTTTTTAAGCAAATATATAGAAGGACAAATAATTCGTTGATCATAAGATATTTCTATTAGAAATGAACAACCGGACTTTTTTTTTTTGACAAATAAAATATATTTCATGATAAATCATATAATTTACTGAAAACAACAACAAATATCTAGCATGACATGAAGTTGTTTTCATGATTTGTTGCAATCTACAAATATAAGTTTAATGCTAATATAAATCAAAGCAATATGAGAAATCTTGTCTTTGAAAGAATAATGAGATAGAAATATTGTATTACTAAGAAGACATGAATGTGAATCAACTCAAAATAAAACTAACAATTTTAAATGTTACAAAATTCAATGGACTATAAAACTACATATAACATGGTGAATAAATTCAAATGTCATTGACTAAACAATAGAGACATTTCGTGGTTAATAGATACGGGAAATATAAGATTTCACACCTTACATACCTTGATAAGGAGGAAGAAATAAAGAAGAAAGAATATTTCATTCATAGGGTTTGAGTCTCTTTATGTGAAATATAAATAACCAATTAGAGATAGTAGATCAAAAATGTCATATTCATGTGAAATATAAACAACCAATTATAGATAGATAGATCAAAAATGTTTGAAAACAAAAGGCAAATTACTTTTGCACCTTTTGTAACAACTTATACAGTAACTTAATTTTCTATTGATATCATAACTTTATATTTATGATTTGTAATTCTAGAACTTCAGGTTCCAAACAAAATTCATATTTGATGAGAATGTTGGATTTCATTGGAACTTCAAGTTCATAAATAAACTTCTTGTTTATAATTGAAAACCATGAATTGAGAACTTCGGGCTCCAAAATTAATCACATTTATCGAAATTTAGAACTTCGGGTTCTGATTCGATAATTCAAAATATTATATTATTATTTGTATTGCAATTCATTATTTTCAATAATACTATGTTAAACTTCAGACCTTTTGATTTTGCAATCTCCAAACACTAAATTGAGCTTCAGGCTTTTTTATTTTATTTAATCTTCAGACATTAGATCAAGCTTCAGGCTTTTTGATTTAACAATTATCAAATATATATCAAATCGAGCTTTAGGCTCTTTGACTTTGCGATCTTTGGGTTGCAATATAATTAATTTCATTTTTGCAATCTTCTGGTTGCAATACAATTATTTAATCTTTATTTTCTTTTATTTGCAACCCAACGAATATTAAGAACAAAATTAAGAAGAGAATTGATACAAACCAATTCTTTTTTTTTTCTAGCCCAAAATTAGAGAAAGAAATACTTTACAATTGTTTGGATCTACCGGTCTCATCAAGAACTCTCGGCCTCGTCAAGAAAGTGTTATCTCTTATCACTTATCGAATTTGGATCATATGACATCTTATCTTCAAACAAGAAACTTTCAAATATGAAACCTGAAACATATAATGGTTAGAGACTCGTGCTGATAACGTATTATAAAATAATTACAATAAACAAGAAAATAAAACATAAACTTAAAGTAGAGGAAGAGAGAAAAGTAGTCCAAGAGAAAAGAGATTTTTTTATTCCTCAATAGTTCTCCAAGTACAAATACAACATGTAATGGCTCCTTTTATAGCCTTACAATCTAATGGTTACACAAATGAAAAGGTAACATCATAACACCTCATAATGATCATAAAATTTGGGTGTTAAGGAGATGGTGACACTACAAGAAAATTGACCTACAGTGACAAAAAATATTTGTCACTATAAGTGAAGAAATTGTCACAAATTCAATATTGTGACAAAAAAAGTTTCACTAACAATTTGTCACTTTTGCCTTCGTCACTAAAAGTATTTGTGACAGTTTTTTGGTATTTATCACAAATCATAACTTTTAGTGACATATTATCACTTGACCTTAATTAGTGACAAAATAAAAATTGTGTCACTATATTAGTATTTAGTAACAATTAACCGTTTGAAGATTTTGTCACTGTACATATTCTTAGTGACAATTTGTTGTCTAAAAAGTGTCACTATTCACAAATCTAGTGACAAATAATCATCTTAAATTTATGTCACTACGGATAAACTTAGTGACAATTAAGTTAACCATATAATAATTGTCACTACAACGCAGACTTAGTGACAATTAACTTTTTTAGATCAAGTCCTTTTATTAAATAAAAAAAAAATAATAAAAAAAAGAAAACAAAAGAAACGAAAAAGAAAAGCGAAAGCAAAGTGGCGCGCAGGCCCTAAAACATTACTCTAAAAAGGTACGCAGACCACAACAGGAGGCAAGGAAACAAGTTAATCATTCCCTTCTGTCTCAAATGGTGCGACCCAATTAGAAATAGCAACATAATGTAATTCTGCATTAGCAACACGATGTAATTCTGCACGGGCCGATGGAGTCGCAGAATCAGGGTGAATCGTAGTCTCAGCAACAGGGAGGCGCTTAGAACTTTCCTTACTCAATTGAGAATTAGCTAAAAACTTGAAAGTTGGTTTCACTCTTCTATTCGATTTTCTCACCACGGGAGTCCAATTATTATCGAGATTAACTAGATCTTGAGCTTCCGCATACTTGTCATCCTTCCTTGAGAAGTTGTTACCTGGATTCCCAGAATTACCGCTTCCCAAATGAGCAGAGATTGAATTGGTAAAATCCCTATCATTGACAAAGTGATCTCTAGATTCTTCTCCTAAAATTGTTGTAACAATCAGAGGAATCTGAATTGGTATGGTAATCTCCTCTGACAATTGCGGAACCAAAATAGGAATATTTTCCTCAACCGGAAACTGCCTCTCAATCTGGCTGCTTTGCTCCTCTAAGACCAAATGCTGCAGATTGTCTATCTCTTTTGGATCAGGATTGTCAACAAGAGCCTCTGTGTTTAAGGTCCCTACATTTTGACTCATACCCCTTGTATCTTGCTGATCATTGTCGCAATTGTGCACCACATGGTCCGCATCTGAATCAGTCTCGATGTGCGTAGTAAAACCATCTGTATCATCTTGAGAAATAATCTGAACCTGCTTATTAACAGGTCTATAAACTTATTATGGCCCCCTAGATTGAGATCTGCTATGAGGATCCGGACCCTCTCTAGCCGATTCGGGCTTACTAGAACTAACAGGAATCCCATTGCCGGATTTGTTCCAACGACAAGCATTGGGAAAATGACCAATGTAAGAACAAGTGGAACAGAAAGCCGGGAGATTCTCATATTCCACCAAAATGAAAGAACTATGAGAATCATCTCTCTCAAGAAGTAAAGAAGACGGAGGCACAGTAGACACATCAATATCCACCAGAACACGCGTAAAATGTCCAAAATCACCCTCTACAGTAGCCCTGTCCAGCCGTAAAAGCACTCCAATCCCTCTAGCTAAATCGAAATTAATCTTCGGATGCCAGTATTCCCATGATAGATCATAAAAATGGATCCAAACTTGAGCATTTAAAGAATTATGTAATGCCGTGTTAAAATCCAGAATCCAAGGCTGAAGCCGTAAAACACTTGGTTTGAGATTAATAGACCCCAAACTCCAAACCATATTTTTGTCAGCATCTGAATTCAACATAATCTGAAAGTAGCCCTTACCTAAAGAAATCAGCCTCCAAACAAAGTTCAACTTCCAAATAGACTGCAGCTTGGCTTTAAGATCAACCAACTTCCAAGGCTTCTTACCACTAGAAAGGATAACCCGACCAATGAGAGAAAACTTACAAACCTCCAATCTAGACTTATAAGCAGAGGGATCCACCCGAACAGTCACATAACCACCCTTTTTCGAAAGAATCGAAGGACCGGAAACATTTTCCACCTGAGTCGAGGCAGCCTTAAAAAGATCCGCATAAGAAGAGCCCCTAATAGATGACAGAGGCAAGGAAGAAGCCTCTATGCTCATCGGATCCATGGAGTTAGAAACCATATAAACCACAAAAACTAAACCCTAATATTTTTTTGTGAACAGTACCGTGAACAGTGCCGCCGCATCACCCATGAACAGTGCTTCACAGTGTCGAGAACAGTGACCGCTACAGTCATGAACAGTACCTATGAATAGTGCCACCGTCCGCTATAGTCATGAACAGTGCCATCTGAAACCCTAAGAGAGTTTTTTTTTTTTTTTCCTTAAATCATTGTCTCTGACTTAGTGACAATTAACAATATGAATATTAAGTCACTGTATAGATATATAATAACAATTTAATCAACTGTCAAAATTTATTATAAATTAAATTGTATAAAAAAAATAAAAAATAAAAAATATAAAAATATAATCAAATAAAACATGTCACTCATTGAATGACATTGAGTTCCATAAATAATCAATCCATTAAAAAAAAATCCAAAAATTAACATAATATCAAATTGATACAAAAGTAATCCAACATTTTTCAAAGTCTACTACTAAATAACACATATAAGCCAACTAGTCTAAGTTAACATAAGTGTTAGGTCACACATAATAACTTCCAACTGCATAACCAAAAACTTGAAACTTCCGAGGTCTTGATTGTGAAATATTAGAAGCCAATGATCCATGTTTCACCCAATGATCCACTGTCAATTGTCAGGTAGCTAAATTATCTTTAGGTTTTGCAAGAGAAACCTATATACATGAAGACATGAAGAAAAAAAAAATATAGTGAGAACAAATTAAAGTCACCAAAATAAAACTGATGAAAAATGCAACAATACTGACAAAACTTAGTACAAGTATAAAATAAATTCTATAAGTTTGATATCCAAGTCTAAAACTTATTGAAACTGTTAATCTATTCATCTTCATATAAAGTCCTCCATAATGTCAATCTATTCATCCAGCCGAATATCAAATATCTTATTGAGTGTTTGAACTCTTTTATCAAACAATTGGTATGCATATAAAAATTGGTTGTTCTATAAGAATCATTTTATCAAACATTTAGTATGCATATAAACTAAATTGACATATATTGTGAAAATTTAAGAACAAAAAACTATAAATCATGAAATAATAATAATGATTCCTTAAAAAATTTGAAAACAAATTAAAGTTAAAAAAAACATCCCTAAACGTATATATAACCCTACATACAAAAAAAAAAAAGAAAAAAGCATACCTTATTCGAAGACACTTTCAATATATGAAACTCGAATTTGAGATTCTAACCTTGAAAAAACAACCCGGTGTGGATAGGGGAGCCTAGGATGGACTAGGGTCCTAAACCTTTCCGGTTTTTCAATGGTTGGTTGGAGGATGGCTGGATGATGGAGGAGGTAAAAAAGAACTGGAAATGTATGGATTTTACACTTGAAATCCAAGGAAGCTAAGAAGAATATGAAGGCTTGTTTGAAGCTAAGGATGTTCTCTGCAGAGCAAACTAGAGAGCTGGAGGCTGATTTACTGAGGTTGGAAAAACAAGCAGAGTCTAGTGGCTGGTCTTCTGGTCTTAGACAAGAGAGAATGAAGTGTTTGGTGAAGTTATGAATGGTTATCAAACTTGAAGAACAAAGGTGGAGGCAAGCGGCTAGGGTGAATTGGATTAAGGATGGTGACAAAAACTCTAAGTACTTTCACCTCCTATCAAACATGAGAAGAAAATTTAATTTTATTGATGACGTTGATATTATGGGCAGTAGGTGTGTTGGGCTGGTTCAGGTGAGGGAGGGGATTCAGCTTTTCTTCAAAGACCATTACAAGAAAGTGGGTTGGTCAAGGCCTTCTATTGGCAACCTTGTGTTGAAGACAATTTCGGAGAGGGAAAGGGATGATTTGGAGGTGACTTTTACAGAAGAGGAGGTGTGGAAAGCCTTGTGCAGTTGCGAAGGAAATAAAGCTCCTGGTCCGGATGGTTTGAATATTTGTTTTGTTAAGGCTAATTGGAGTGTGATTAAGGAGGACTTCATGAAATTCATGAATGAATTTTATTTGGATGGTTCGGTGGTTAAGGACTTGAATAAGACCTTTATTTCTCTCATCCTTAAGGTTCCTAATCCGCGTTGTATGAGAGATTTCAGGCCTATTAGCTTGGTGGGCTCTTTGTACAAAATTTTGGCTAAGGTGTTGTCTAATAGGCTCAAAGGTGTTCTTGATTCAGTGATTAGTCCTTCCCAAATGGCTTTTGTTAAAAACCGTCAAATGGTGGATAGTTTTATTATAGCGGAGGAGATTATTCATTCATGGAAAAATGATAGGAAATGTGGTTTGCTTCTCAAATTAGATTTTGAGAAAGCTTACGACAGTGTTGACCATGCTTTCTTGTTTGATGTTATGGCTCGGATGGGGTTTGGGGCTAGATGGTAAAACTGGATTCGGTGGTGTGTGTCGTCGCCTTCTATGGCGGTTTTGGTTAATGGGTGTCCTACGGACCAATTCCTGGTTGAGAGAGGGCTGCGTCAAGGTGACCCTTTGTCACCGTTTCTGTTCAATTTGGTTGTCGAAGTTTTGAGCTCTTTGATCAATAAGGCGAGAGATATTCATCTGGTGAGGGGCACCGTTTTTGGTAATGATTCTGTACATATTTCTCATTTACAGTTTGCTGACGATACTATTATGTTTATTGAGCCAAAAATTGAGTACTTGGTTAATATGAAAAGAATTATATGGGTTTTTGAATTAGCTTCGGGTCTTAAAATCAACTTCTACAAATCTTGTCTGGTTAAGGTTGGGAAGAAGTGGCAGGAGGAGGTTGAGTGGGCTGATGTTTTCAGGTGTTCTAAGGCTAAGCTTCCTATTGAGTATCTTGGGTTGCCTCTAGGAGGGAATGCGAGTAGAGAAGTGTTTTGAAACCCAATTTTTAGTAAGATTAAGCAAAGGCTTGCCCCGTGGAAAAGAGGATTTATGTCCAAAGGTGGTTGTCTGGTGTTGATTAAGTCGGTTCTTTCTAGTTTGCCGACCTATTTCATGTCTGTTTTTAAGATTCCTATTGGTGTGGCTAGAAAGATTGAAAAGTTCCAAAGAGACTTCTTTTGGAATGATGGTATTGCTAAGAGGAGAATTCATTTAGTGGATTGGGCCTCGATGTGTAAGAGTAAAAGGAAAGGCGGGCTTGGTGTTGGTAGAATGGCGGATAAAGGTGCTAGCTTGTTAGCTAAATGGGTGTGGAGATTTGGGAGGGAGGAGAACTCTCTCTGAAAATCGGTCATTTGTGCGAAATATGGGGTTAATATGAGGCTACTGCGTTGGGATTGGCAAGTTCCTAAGGCTGCCTTCAATTTGTTAAGGCTGTGGGCAACCTGTTTAAGGTGGGCAGCCGTTCTAGTTTTGTTATGAAGGATGGCTTTAGGGTGGTGTTGGGAAATGGGGAGAGGATTCGCCTTTGGGAGGATTTTGACAGTGATGGTGTTTCCCTGAGAAGGGCCTTCCCTCGCATTTTTGTGCTCGCAAGTAATAAATTGGGTATGGTAAATGAGTTGGGTAGATGGTTTGGTTCTAATTGGTCTTGGGAGGTGCTTTTGCGTAGACCCCTCTTTGACTGGGAGTTGGATCAATGGAGGTGCTTTTCGTTGTTTTTATCTAGCATCACGGTTCGATATGATTTTCTTGATGCTTTAGGGTGGTCTTATTGCCTGAATGGGTTATTTTCGGTTAGTTCTTTTAGAAGGTGTCTAGAAAATGATGTTGGCAATGATGAAGATTCTTCTTGTTTGGTTTGGAAAGATATTTGTCCTCCGAAGGTTGAAGTTTTTGTGTGGCAGCTGATGAGAGGGAGAGTCATGGTGCATGAAGTTGTTCAGAGTTTTAGGTTTTTTCAGTTAGGTTCTTTAGCCTGTCCTCTTTGTGATCATTTGGTGGAATCCGTTGATCATCTTTTTCTGCAGTGTCGGTGGTCGTGGAGGCTGTGGAAGGAGTGTATGAGCTGGTGGGGTGTGTTTTCTTGCCACAACAGGTCTATAGGAGAGTGGATGTTGGGCTGGATTGGGTTATGTCCTAGGTTGGCGAGTAGAAGATCTTGGAACTCGGTGTTTTTTGCGGTGGTCTGGACGATTTGGGAGGTTCATAATAAGCTGGTTTTCAAGGATAAGGAGGCTAATTTTGTGGTGGCCTTGGATTATGTCAAGTTCAGGGTTGCTCTTTGGTTTAAATACCATGGAAGTGGGTCGCATGATTCTTTAAGTTTGTTGCTGCTGGATATTGCAGAGAGGTGTGTGGAGTCGAAGGTTGTAAAGGCTCCTATGAAGTTGGCTTGGTCTCCGCCTTTGGGTGCTGATTTGTTTTTCAATGTTGACGGTTCCGCTCTTAGCTGTCCTGGTATGGCTGATATGGGGGGAGTGCTTAGGAACGTTGAAGGAAGAATTCTATGTTTGTTTTCCACTTTTTTGGGTATTTTCGATGCTATATCCGTAGAGATTCATGCTATTCACAGGGCTTGCTATTTAATTTCTTCTAATATTCAACTGGAAGGCCGCACAATTTCGATCATAGGTGATTCGAAATCAGCAGTGTCTTGGGTTAATGGAGATGGTTTCGGAAACCTTAAGCTAGTTCATCTAATCTATGACATTCGCGCTTGCCTTCGCAAGTTTTCGGGGGTGATGGTTGCTTTCAGAGGCAGGGGTGCGAATTCCTTTGCTGATAATTTAGCAAAGCTTGGTTCGAATAGAGCTGGTGACAGATTGGAGTGGGGCGATTTATAGTTTGGGTCAGGTGTCTTTCTTTGCTCTGTTGCTGGTGTCGTTCTGCCGTGTTTTGTTTGCAGGTGCTGTGCTGATTGTCTCCCCTGGCCCTCTTCTGTTGTTCGGGGTCTTTGGGTGCTGTGTTTCTTTTTCGGTCTTTGGTTGTTGTTTTGTTTGGGGTCTTTCTTGTTTTGGTTTTTTTCCTGGGGTTTGTTTTGGTTTGTCTGGGGTGCTTTCTTTTTCTGCTCTGGTGGCCGTTTTTGTTTCTTGTTGTGTGGGCCTATTTCGTTTTTGTTTTGCCGGTTCGGCTTGCTATAAAACTCACCGTTTCAAAAAAAAAAAAAAAAAAAAAAAAAAAAAAACAAGTACCAAAAAACAAACCTTAAAAAAATGAAATCAAGAAAAAGATAAGCTTAAGAGTTTTCTTTCAATGCTGTATCAAACAATCGATTGTTCCATACGAATCATTTTATCAAACAGTTAGTAAGCACATAAGCTAATATTGACATATATTATGGAAATCTAAGAATAAACAACTATAAATCATGAAATAATAATAATGGGTTCCTTAAAAAAATTGAAAACAAATTAAAGTTAAAAAACCATCTCTAAATAGCTATATACAATTCTACATTAAAATAAAATAAAAAAAAATAAAAAAAATAAAAAAACATATCTTATTCAAAGACACTTTCAATATATGAAACTCGAATTTGAGATTCCGACCCTGAAAAACAAGTATAAGAAAACAAACCCTAAAAAAAATCAAGATAAGCTTACATTTTTATCCGGGCAAAAGTTTCTCTATAATCTCAGTATTTCTTCTAATGAAACACTATTTCAAACCTAAAAATTGTTTTTAAGGTAAAGGAAAAAAAAAAAAACACAGCATGATTGTGGCATTTTTTTTTGTGGCTTTTAAAAAAAAAAAAAAAAAAAAAGGAAATATTAATTGATTTTTTTTAATGTAAATATTAATTGATTTTAATGCCTTGTAAAAACCTAATTATTTATAAAATAAAATCTTTCCTTTTAAAAAGGTAATTTTGTGACTAATTATATTATTTGTCACAACTTATCAAGTTTTGTAACTAATTGTGACAATTATTTTTAAAAAGTTTCAATTGAATAAAACATAATGATAAATAGTAAATTTTGTCACAAAATAATGCCAACGGCGATACAATCAAAATTTGTCATAAATAAATGTGTCACTATAAATTACTTTTTTTTTGTAGTGTGGGGAGATGAAGAGTTTGCAATTTACTTGTATAAAATATATATATGTGGACATCCACTTAAATAATATTTTCATAACAATATTATTTAATTTTAAAAAAGATCAAACGTTGTTAATTATAATATATGAATAAATAGTATCAACAATTTCTATTGCAATGTAGAAAACCATAGTATTATTATTCAAGATGTGATCCTTTTGTTGAGATCGAATCCGAATTGTTCCGTGGTTTTTGCGCGTAGAGAGGCCAATTGATATGTGCAATTCATACGTGGGACATGTAGATGGAATATTGATGTGTGCCACGTTCATGATCCATGTTGGTCGTGCATAATAGCATGATACTAAGTGGGAAGATCTTGACCAAGTCAGACTGTTATTTGCTTGAGGAATAAATTAGTTAGGTTCACATAAGTGGGTGTTTTATTCCCCTATTTTCACGTTGATCATGCAGACATGTGCATGAGTCCACTTTCCATTATTTCCTATCTTTTTGCATATTGTTTCAGTTGTTATTGCGCATTCGAATTGTGAAGCCTATAAAATGAGATTATCTATGAAAAGTATTATTTCCAGAAATCTCAAATTCTCTTCTTTTCTTCCCTAAATTCTTCTATTGTAAATTTTTAGGATCGAAAATATACAATCTATCCTAAATTCTCTTTATGTATTTTCTAGGATCGGAAAAATACATAACACCAATAAAGCAGCTCATTCGCTTGCTAAGATTGGGTTAACTTTTGTGTCTGATTTTGTCTGGCAGGAGGACTTCCCTCCTAGTATTGACTCTATTGTTAAGGGCGATTGCCCTGATCAGATGTAATCTTTCCTCTTTTTAATGATATTTTCTCTTCAAAAAAAAAAAAAAATGTAGAAAACCATAGACTTTCTTGGAAATTCATTCTCCATGATGTCTTGATCATTTTCATCATTCAAAAACCTTGTTCTGTTGTTGTGGAAACATGGAGAGATTTAATCAAATCTAATAATATAAAATTTATAAACTAAAATTAGACTAACTCTAAAATTTTAAAATAAAATAAAATAATTAAACACATAATTCCTAAAATCATATCCGGTTTGAAGATGCAATATTTTTAAATTGAGAATGAGGTTGAATCAAAATTGGGAATGAGAGAAAAAGTTGGTATAAAAATCTCTATTAATCAGTGTTTGTGATGCCAAAAAAATTGAAATTATAAAAGATGTTTTGGTAAATTTATATGAGTGTTTGACTGTTTTCTTAATATTTTAATATATTTTAAAATGAGATAGGAACCCTAGTCCTTGTTAAGGTTGAATGAAGTTCGTACTTTACCATGAAAACACATTGGATGGTGATACCAATTTATTTCTATTTAATAATTAATTGTATAATTTTAGATCGCTTGATTAAGATTATGTAAAATCACATTAAAAAACTATTTTATAAATTATAGCTTTATGATTTCAAAAATATTTCTAGTGATATATATATATATATACATATATCACCAGAGAGGTCTCTTTATTATTATTTTTGCACAACTATGGAAACAACTCTTGATATTTTATCATGAAAATAACAAAAATTTACGTAAATTTGCAAAAAAAAAAAAAAAAAAAAACCGTAAAAGCTGTAAGATCCGAAAATGTCAATATTTTTTAAAAACGGAAAAGAAAAGGTGAAAATAAGTCTGAATTGATTTCAGTGTCTTTATTTTATTTTATTTTATTATGCATAATTGATTTCAGTTGAAACAATCGTTTTCGTACTCGAGTAATAAAATAATTTTCATATTTATTTATCTTTCAGTAATTTTGAGTGAAACACAAGTTTTAGAAAGAATACCATTATATTGTCCAATTAGTGTTTTGCAAAATAACTTTGTCAAAATGATAAGAAGCAAGATTAGCAAGTGATATATTCACAAACCACAATGTTATGTCGGGGGTATATAGGTGAGAAGGACTATATATATATATATCACACGTATATGATCAAACTTGAAATATTATTAGGCTGAATGAACGTTTTTTTTACCACCAATCCACATGGGGCAGTACAATATTAAAGATGTACCTATTTCTTAATTTATAGAATAAAAACTTGTATATTTTGAAAATGGCAGGGAATGATACATGATATTCTTTCTAGATGAGATGTTTTTTGAGCCGCAGTAAAAATATGTATTATTTAGCATAAAAATAACTTCGATAATTTATTAATTGTTTGACGTTTTTTTTAATTTTTAAACAATTGTTTGACGTTGTTTCAGGTGGACATTTTAGGGAGCTTGCGGGTGTTCATGGCAGTAATGATGCAGGTGGACACCGGTCAGCATGGACGACCTGTGTCCTCCTCCATCAGAGTAAGAAATAATTTTTCTTTCCTTTTTCTTCATTTTATAATAACAATTATTTCTCCTCATTCTTCAAATTTGGTTCAATATATTTATCAACATCAACATTTATGTATGTTTAAGTGAATATTATGGCTTTAAATATTTTATTTTGTTACTTTAAAAAAATATATTTTATTTTGTTTTTAAATTTTAGGGTTATTGTTAAATATAGATAATGAGATTTTGGGAGTAATCTAATTTTAAATGTACAAAGTAACGACATTGTTAAATGAATTTTATTAAATTTCTCAGAACATTGTATTAGTATATTTCGAATGAATCAAACTAATATAAAAATATTGTATAATTTAATGAGTGTTCGTATTGCGTTTCATGTTTCTCTTATAATTTAATTGATTTTTTAAAATAAAATAAAATTTTATAATGTATTTATTTAGAATATACATTTTACAGGGACGTCTCACTATGTTCTCCTAATTAGATGATATAGATGTTCAGTAAAAAAAAAATTCTAGCCTACCTTAGTCTTCGATCCCGGTTACATCCCAGCCAATCAGGCAACCATGAATATTTCATTGACTTGCTAAGTCTGACACAGGTCTAAGTTCTGGCACGAAATGTAAGCCTTCTGCTGAATAATGAAACATCAACAATCATGTTTATAAGAACAAAATAATATTGACACGATCAAAGACTTGTATGTTTAATTATTTTTCTTTAATTTCTTTCTTGGCCTCTCCTTTTCAAATTTATATCATAGGAGTGTTGGGTCTCCTTGTTTGTCTCCCCTGTTTTGTTTGTTGCTGTTTTGTGCCTGTGTTTTGTGGCTGTTTCGTGTGGGGCTGTTTCCCCCTTTTTCTTTTTTTGGTGTTCTGTTTGTTCCGGTTGGTTGGTTTGAATAAAGTTTAATTATTAATAAAGTTTGATTCAGATTTCAAAGTAAAACTGGAACACAAAAGTGTTCATTTTCATTGTGTTATGATATAAAGCATTAAAGCCTTAATTAGATTTAAACTTAAATAATTAGGACATTTTTAAGATTATCATCAATTATCTAAATAGAAAATTGAATGGGGCATTTTTAAGATAACCATTGGTCTTAATTGTTCGTCCAAGTTAGTTGTACATCTTCATCTTCAAATTTCAGAAACATTAGATAAGACTTTGAATTTAACACCAACCTTACTTTTTAAAATGAATATACTAGGATACTATAAAAAAACATATATTTTAAAAATAGATAACCAAAAAATAAAAATAAAATATATATATATATATATATATATATAATACAAATGCGTCGCTGTTGCGTTTGATTTATTTATTCTAGAGTGAGCTTCCTTAAGTTAGCTGTCAAATATTTTGATTTGATATTGGACTGTATAATAGGCTATTGAGCTGATTATAACTCATTATTGACTTGGTAATATATATATATATTCAAAATTATCTGATTATAACTCATTATTGACTTGGTAATATATATATATTCAAAATTAGCTGATTATAACTCATAATTGACTTGGTAATATATATATATATATATATTCATCTAAACTAGGCTATAGGCCGGTCTAGCATATTAATAGCTATGCTCCTGATTGATCGAAACGACAATTGATGCTAGCAATCGACGACTTATGTTGTCAACGGAGATAGTTGACGATGAATGAGAGGAAATTACGCAAAACTTATCGAGGTTTGGCTGACCCAAGGAAACAACCTTATGAATATATATACAGTAATGCTACACATTCCATCTAAAATCCCACATTTTTTATCCCACTACATGTGGCATGTGAGATATCAAATTGTGAGTGGATACATGAGGTAAGTGAGATAAATCATCATTAATGTTTATCCACTCACAATTTGACAGCTCACATGCCACATGTAGTGGGATGAAAAAGGTGAGATTTTAGGTGGGATGGTTAATATTATTGATATATATATTTATTATAACACTTACCTCTACTCCGTTACTTTAAACTATTAGCCACATTTGGCCGGTAAAATGTCTTTTGTACTGGTCACTTAAATTAGGGTTAATTGCAATAACATGCCCTGAGTTTTTCTAAAAAGGCTTAGGCCCCGTTTAATTTTTTGTCTGAAGACTGAACAGTGCTGAATGTTACTGAAGACTGAATAATGACTTAAAACTGAAAACAAAAAACAGGTTTGCTTTTTTTTTTTCACTGAAAACTGAATATAAGTGATAAATAGTTTGTTTTTTAAGTTATAAATATCTGAAAATAAATACTTTACATCTATGCCCTTCTATATATTATTTGTTAGTATGGGGTCGAAATTTAAATAGCACTTTATGGGGTGCCTTTTGGGGAAAAGTCACCACTTATTAACTTAAGTTTAAAAGGCACCATTTATGGTGACCAGACAAAAATACCCCTTCATTTGTCGGTTTGTGAGTTTTTTCAAACGTTGAAAGAAAACCTTTGACAGAGAAACGGACGGACAACAGAACCAAAATCCGACGGTGAGCCACCGGAACAGTAGCGATGTCGACGAGAGTTGAACGGCGAAGCAGAAGGAGTGAGGTAAGCATTTTCATTCTCGTTTTCGAATAAGATTGTGTGTTTGTTGATCAGGTTAGGTTAGGGTTTTATTTTAGGAAAAAAAATTCTTTGAAAACGATGAAGATCTGGGTTTGATTAGTTGAATCGAGCCTTTTTGTAGTTGAATCGAGCCTTTTTGTAGTTGAATCGAGCCTTTTTGTAGTTGAATCGTGCCTTTTTGTTGTTGAATCGTGCCTTTTTGTAGTTGAATCGTGCCTTTTTGTGAATCGAGCCTTTTTGTAGTTGAATCGAGCCTTTTTGAACTTCAGTCGAGCCTTTTTGTAGTTGAATCGAGCCTTTTTGAACTTCAATCGAGCCTTTTTGAACTGTGTATTGTAATCGGCATTTTGGTGTTGTAATCGAGCCTTTTGTGATGTAATCGTGCCTTTTTGAACTGTGTTTTGTAATCGAGCCTTTTTGTGTTGTAATCGTGCCTTTATAAACTGTGTATTGTAATCGAGCGTTTGTGTATTGAGATCGTGCCTTTTTGTGTTGTAATCGAGCCTTTGTGTATTGAGATCGAGCCTTTTTGTGTTGTAATCGAGCCTTTTTGTATTATAATCGTGCCTTTTTGTGCTGTGATCGAGCCTTTTTGTATTGTAATCGTGCCTTTTTGAACTGTGATCGAGCCTTTTTGTACATTTATGTCTAGCGTTTTTTTAGTGTATTCGAGCCTTTTTGAACTATTTTCGAGCCTTTTTGAACTGTTTTCGAGCCTTTTTGTACTGTATTCGAGCCTTTTTGAACTTTGTATTGTGATCGAGCCTTTTTGTATAGTAATCGAGCCTTTTTGTATAGTAATCGAGCCTTTTTTCACTATGATCGTGCCTTTTTCACTGTGATCGTGCCTTTTGACACTGTGATCGTGCCTTTTTGTATAGTGATCGTGCCTTTTTGTACTGTGATCGTGCCTTTTTCCACTGTGATCATGCCTTTTTGACACTGTGATCGTGCCTTTTTGTATAGTGATCGTGCCTTTTTGTATTGTGATCGTGCCTTTTTGTACTGTATTCGAGCCTTTCTGAACTGCATTCGAGCCTTTTTTGAACCTTGATTTTTTAGGAGTTTTCATGAACTTATATGGTTTTTTTTTTTTATGTGAATATGCAGAGGGTGAATCTGAAGGATTTCCTGAAAATCCCTGTGGGAGAATGGTTCCACGGAAAAATTATTCGGCATGACCATGTGAATGACATTACAGATGTCCACAACGCACTTGAAAGTGTACATGAACTTCTTCGGATGGAAGACCATCGTTGGTTTACTGAGTCCTGCTTCAGTCATTTACTTCACATGCATCAGGAGATAAATTTTTCGGCTGGAATTGTCCATCGGATGCTTTTGCGCGAGTTGCATCACGACGGGCCAGAAGATAAGATGAGATGAGATTTTTGTTGGGTAAGCATACGGTCCGGTTCTCGAAGGTTGAGTTCTGTGTAATCACCGGATTGAAGTTCGGAATCATTCCCGACCCAGCAAGTTATGAGATGGTACAAAATGGCATACACGACCGATACTTTCGGGGTCGAGTCGTAGAGAATGAAGACCTGAAAGCGGTGCTGCGGAGTGGTCTTTTTGAGCAGCAGTACGATGCGGTGAAGCTGTCATTATTGTTTTTGCTGAACTGGATACTGATGGGGGTGGACGAGAGATATAAATTCCATTATGGCAGTTTCAGCTAGTGAGGACTTGGACGCTTTTGATGCATTTTCGTGGGGCGCATACGTGTATAGGCGGACTATATCTGGTTTGAAGCATGCTTTGGATGGTCAACGGCAGCGGTCCGAACAACGACAGCAACAACAGGCCACGGCTAACACCACTAAGACGTATAACATATACGGTCTAGTGCACGCATTATTGGTGAGAATTTATAATTTGCAGCCGTACTTTAATAGAAAATATTTATATCACTAATGTGTTATCTATTATGCAGATATTTGCTTTTGAGGTTATCCCGGACCTTAGCAGCAATAAGCACAAATGTGGGGAACGCAGGGTAATCGAGCTACCCCCTCCACGTATTCTGAAATGGGAGTTGACTGCGCGACCATGGGGGAAAACGCTGGATAAGATTTTCACTGAAAGGGTAAGTATTGATGTTGTTAATGTTTATTATTTTCAGTATGTTTGCAATTACAATGATGTCACTCCGATTACAGATGTTTGCGCGGGCTGAATTGGTGCCTACGGAGGCTGAGAGGCGTCAACAGTACTACGAAGGCATAAACCTGGGAGGCAGTTTATATGATGACGATGCCGCAGATTTACCTCGTGACCGCCCGGATCCCGATCGATATAGGACTGCCGGACCCAGTGATACAGAGGAATCATATTACGGACCTAGTGATATGGATCCTCAGTATTCTGCACCTTATGATCTTGAGGGCTCAGAGCCGGAGGTTGACATTGGTAGTGAGAGTCCCACGAGGTCTAGGCGGATACCTTTCAGTCAAGCCAAACAACCACGACCTAGACCTAGTGATTCAGACCCGGAGGGTCGCAGTCCTATTCCCGTGAGGCGTAGGCGGTACGATTCACGTTGCCCAGACGGCCTACACCTGAAGGTCAGCAACCTGAAGGCGTTGAAGACCATCCGGAGGTACATAAGCATTTTTTTAACCGCATGCTCTACTTTCCATTGACTTAATAGTTTTAGTACTGACAGAGTCTGCAATCCTTTCAGGGCTGGAGCAGAAATTAGCAGAAGTGATGGATGCTGTTCGAACATTACGGACGGATGTCATGGATGCTATCCAAAAGAATGAAGAGAAAAGAAATTCACAGCATCTAGAGTTGGTGGCTATGATTCGGACGCTACAGGGTCCGACGTCGCAGGGGCGTATGTAGGAGGATCCACCGTTCGATGACCAACCATTTCATGACTATGATGGTGCATTCAGTATAGGCAGGACAGGTACTGATCATGATGAGACAGGCTCAGGGGCCAGACATGGGGAGGCATATACTACAGACACAGTACCCGAGCAGCAGGCTCCTGATGCGTTAGGACAACCGGCGGTCCCAGCTGATACAGAGACAGCATTATTGGAACGTATACCATCGCAGGCAGTCACGGCAGACCGCTTATCACAGCTGCTGCATGATCCTGTTGATATCCATGAGCTGTCCACTGACCGCACGTCACAGCCTCCGATCGACCAAAGCATAGCCGACCCCTCCAGGCGATCCTCGAGGAGAGATTTGGTTCTTCGGATTCCACGGTCACAGGTCGATCAATGGGGACCGAGTTCCTCCTCAGACCGCACCGATCGCCATGGTCCGGAACAGACTCCCCCACCCTTAAGGCGTGGAGACCGGATTCGACGTCGAGGTTGGATGGAACGGAGCCCATACACAGACCCCTGTCTACCAAAGAGGGCACGGGGTGATGCCGCCGCCGACACATGAATGGAATCCACATGGACTGTTAGATCCTGAACAGCTTGCGGCGTACGAAGACTACAAGAGGAGCATGTCGGGGGAATTGTAAGTATTACATTCTGTTTATAGTTTTTTTTGACAAATATGTAAGTCAGTATTATGTAACTTTTTCCCTACTTATGCAGACGTGATGTGGATCTGCACGACCCAGTTGGTGTTCCTGTCACTTGGTTCCACCGGTTGCAAACCAACTTCATGGAGTTGGAGGATACTGTATGTTCCTTCCTTGAACTGTCTTTATAAAACTCAGTCATAAATGGTTGCATCCTAACAATACAAACTGTTCAAATTTTTAGCACATTGACGCATACTTG
This sequence comes from Acer yangbiense, assembly GCA_008009225.1. Lineage (NCBI taxonomy): Eukaryota > Viridiplantae > Streptophyta > Magnoliopsida > Sapindales > Sapindaceae > Acer > Acer yangbiense. Next base: position 2,484 of record VAHF01000022.1, on the reverse strand, counting down.
AAGATTGTCTGGAGGCGTCAGCGATTGCACCCCACTGTCTACGGTTCGAGGATCAACATACTGGATTCACAATTCTTTGTAAGTGTTAATATTATATGGTTTTCGCTTCGACATTGATGTGTTCATACATCTTCTGCCTAACGTTTCAGTTAATTTTCTTTCAGACATTGTTAGATCACCAATGGGACAGAATCGGCACTGGTGAGGAGAGGAAACCCCCATCAGTTGGTCTGTGTTTAAGCAGCAGTGGTCCCGTGATAAGCTTATGGTGGTCCGTGGGGAGCTCCCGTTAGGGAATCGGCCTTGGCACGATGTTGACATTGTAAGTGTTTATTCGAGTTTTGCGTCTATGTTTATTCGAGTTTTGATGACACCTTGGAGAAACACCTGCAGGTTCTGATTCCTTGCAACGTTGGAGGTATGCATTGGGTCATGGCCAGCATCGATCTGCAGTATGGGCACATTCTTGTGTTTGACCCGTTCAGACGGGATGTCCCATTTAGGCACAGGAATGCCCAGTTTGCATGTCTGCGCTATTTGCTACCCTCTCAGCTCTATACGGTGCACTTTCACATGAATAGACAACGGGTGACAAGACTTACAAAAAGAGGGATGGGCCGTTTCGGATGTTATTTGTGTCAGCCGACCGGGTGCCCCAACAGGAATCAAGGTATGACTATTTCAAGTTGTTATTCTATCCCAATCGGTCAAGAAATGTATCAATGCTAATGGTTGTTCATGTGGTTAATTGCAGGGGAAACTGTGGTGCCCATACGTTGAGAATGATTGAGTACCTGACGGCGAACAGGGATACATTCGATTGGACGGAAGCCGATGGCCATCATCCGGCAAAAGATGGCCGTGGAGGTTTATTGTAACTCCAAGACGTTGTAGTTGTTGTACATAACAGAGCTGTTGTTAATGAAATTATTAATTTTTTATTTCAAGTTGTTTGCAGTTCAAAGTTCAACTAAATTCAAAAATATTTTCGAACATAAAATATTTCTAAAATATTAACATATATCAAAGCATACACAAAGTTAAAAAGTACCATATATGACATATATCAAAGCATACAAAAAGTTAAAAAATACCATATATGAGTATATCAACTGGTATGGTGACTTGTGGAAATAAACAAACTACAGCAGTTAAAATCCAAAACATGTCTAAAACATAAGCCCTAAGATGATTGCATCGTTCATCTTTTCGTCCTCTAGCTGCTGAAACTCGTTGCACTCAAATAAACATCACTAACTCTGGCCTACTGTATATGTTATTATGCTCGTCGTCTAGTGTTGGATAAGCAGCCACAAGAGCATCTTCAGTGCCAATATATAGGGAGTTGTAAATCTTCCAGTACACTTCTCTAACCTTCCGAGCAGGATGGAAAGCCCCTACAGCAGCACCCAATGCAACTCTCATCCCTTCAATCGCTTCCATGACATCATTTATGATGTGGGGTCAAGTCTCCTCTTCTAAGACTCCATTCATTCCACGATAGAGTCCTTCTGAGGGCACGTTTGTTTGTTGTGTCCAGTTGAATGACAGATGCTGCACTTGCGACGGTATTGTTCGGGTACAATAGTACTAGGACCTTCATTAACCATAGGCGGGTTGGAACACTTCCTGCTGTTATGTCCTGGTTGTCCACATCTTCTACATGACTGTGTGGCTGTCCTCTCTGAAGACGAGACATGTCGACCCTCCATCGGGCGACCGGATTGTCTCTTTGTCCTTGGATTTAAAACCACCCGCGCTGCGATGTCGGATGGCACTACCCATGAAGAAGAATGACCAATAGGCATTATAGGAACCGAGTATGCATCAATAAGTGTCTCCCTCTTGTAGTAGTCCGCACAAAGAGATGTGAAATCCAAGTTCCGCTCCCTGCAACAATGAAAACAGTGAGATTCACGTTTAGGTACTATAAAGCAATAAATGGACAGAGTCATGTACCTTGCCGCTGCGAGTGCGTGTGAACATGGTAAAAAGTCCATTTGGAATTTGGTGCATGTGCATGTCTTCCGGGCTAAGTCAACCGTCCACTGTTTTGCCTTGTGTCTAACGGAAAATATGTTCCAGTCAACTGCATTTACGGTCATATAACCGCATTTCTCGACACGTTTGAGGATCACAAGATGTGCTGCGTCGGTCAATCGATGACGCATTGACGTGCATTTGTATGACGATCGTGGAACCACTTTTGTAGCATATTCCGAAGAACTCTGCCAGTGTCATCAATGGCAGTTGCCGTGCAAATTTTAGGCATGAGTTTATGCACTCTGCAACATTTGTTGTCATTAACCTGTACCTTCTTTGGGGCAATGAACAAGGGACCACTTGTGTGGACCGCATCAATGGCATAATCGTATGCACCCTTGTGCAGCCTACGTAACTCCTTCAGTGGCGATCGTAGTGGATTTGCTGTACGACCTAGCAGCGTTATCCATTATGTCGGCAACATCTTTATGTGGAATCGCT
>VAHF01000196.1:0-31140 GCA_008009225.1 Acer yangbiense | reverse complement strand
CCTTATCAGGAAGATTTTGGTTACTGTTTTTGTAGGCACGGAAAATGGGGGGTGGGCACCCTGCCTAAGTTAATGAACTCCTTCCAATCTTACGATCATTCTCTTTTACCCTCCTAAAATGCTTGCTTGTTGAACTTATGCTTTGCCCCAGGATGGTTCTTGTATGTTTGAACGTGATCTAAGTAAAGCCTATCCTGATTCCTATAATGTTTGCTTCAATCTTAACTTGTTGGTGGACAAAAGGTCTTCAGTTGTCTGAATACAATCTTTAGTTAATAATCTCTCTTAGCAGAAATCAGCACCATGTCTGATCAGAAATTTTTTTTTTTTTTTATTTTGCTGGGAATCCCGGTGATGGTTTCATCTTAGTCATCTATCAGGATGAAACGTCTGGCTCCAAAGTGTAATGTCGAGTTCCTGATGCCTTGTTTCTGAGCGGTTGCTAGAGCCATTTTCAACTCAGACCTTTGAATGTACAAGGATAAATGGTAGTACGATGCAGAAAGATGTCGGGTATCCAGATGGAGTATCCTAGCTTTTTGTTGAACTGTCCTGGCAAGCATCTATGGCTATTTTGACACCAGGTCATCCTGGATGGGGGGTATCCCCCGTCCAGGCTTTAGGAGGCCCATATAGGTTCTCCTGGTCTTTGACGAGGGCTACTTTGACCCGGGTTCATCCTAGAGGGGGGTATTCCCCATCCAAGGTTTCAGGAGGCCCATATAGGTTCTCCTAGTCTTGATGAGATCGATCCTAACGAGTGACTACACCCCTTATGCATTTGAGCACCAGGTCCTTCCTAGAGGAGGGTATTCCCGACCAAGGCAACAGGAATGCCATATGGTTTTTTCCTGGTCTCGAGGCGAAACAGGACGATGAATACTTGCTTAGGCAAAATTAGGAAACTAAAACTGACTTTATTGATTTTCTCAAAAGCAAAGACAAAGCAGAAAATGGTCGGGGTGTACACATCAGAAATACACAACGAGATAACATTCTTCCTCAAGTCTTGAGACTAAATCCTCTAGAATGATCCTTCTTCCTGAGGTAACGCAATGGGTACTCTTCTTTCTTTCCAAACTGTTCTGTGCTTCCAACTATGCCTCCCCGAGACCCGATTTATGGATGACGCAGGCATATTGCCTTGTCAATGCAGCGGGGTTTGCATATACTGCGTAACATGTGCGGGCAGCCTGCTGGTCTCCCCTGACTTCTCCAACCTCGGTCCCAACCGGGAACTTTAGGACATTGTGATAAATGGACAAGACTCCCTTGATGCCTGATAAAAATGGTCTTCCTAAGATTGCATTATAAGCCGATGGGGTGTCTACCACGATAAACTCAGTCATGACGTTCTGTTGGAGGGGGGCTTCTCCGACTATCACGAGCAAGATGTGTGTTCCTACTGGCATTATGGAGTCCCTTGTAAATCCGTATAGAGGTGTAGTGCAGCTGTTGTAACAGGGATTCTTCAGGTTGAGCTTCTCCACTGCTCCTTTAAACAAAATGTCCACACTACTCCCAGTGTCTACAAGGATGCGGTGGACCCGACAATTAGCAATATGAACCGTGATCACCATTGGATCGTCATGGGTTGTACGGGGTTGTAGGCATCATCCTCGGTGAAAATGATCTGTGCGGACTACGGGTATTCCCGTGATTCTCGAGATACCCGGAACACATCCTGGCTAGTGGCGAGTTTCTGGATCTTCTTAACGTGATTTTTTCTTGAATTGTTAGATGTCCCAGCTAGAGTTGGTCCTCCACTGATGGTATGGACGACATGGATCTGTTGCATCAAATCCTTTCCACCATCTTTCCTCCTTTCTTCTGCATCCCGCATCTCTTTCTGTACTTCCTTTCCCATTTTAATGCTGTCCCGTACTTGTTGCAAGAATTCCGTTAAAAGTCCTCCTCTCACCAAACTCTCAATCTGGTTACGGAGGCTATAACACTCAGATGTGTTGTGCCCGACATCCTCATGAAAGTCGTAATACTTGTAGAGATTTCTTTGATCAGCGAGAACTTTTATTGGATCGGGTATACTGAGCAAGCCCTTATCACGGATGGCTAGGTATATGGTTTCCCGAGAGGCATTGAGAGGAGTGTAATGGTTATACCAGTCTTCTTCCGTTGATATGCGGGCTACTTCTCTTAGTGGAGAAGTTGCTCGGGGTGGAGTCCTTCTTGTAGGGTATCTTTCCCGGTATTAAGGAGGCGGCGGTCTATACGTCGATCGATTCGGAGGAGGGTTCTGGACTCTCCTCGTAGGTGCCGACTTAGGAGATTCCTTCTTAGACCGCTTAGGCGTCCGGGCTTCATCGTGTTCAACCTTAATTTAGAGCTGCTCATCTATATCCACCTGCTCCAACGCCCTATCATAGGCCTCCTGGTATGTCTCAGGAGGGTGCTTGGCAAACGATCGGAATAACTTGCCAGCCCACAGGTTTCTTCTGAAGTTAGTGAGGGTTTCCTTCTCGGTGAATACTCCCATCTAGATCACTTCCTTGTGGAACTTTTCTATGTAAGATCTCAGTGTCACACCTCGTTCCTAGATCACATATTGTAGAAGGACGGGATCCTTGGGGTGAGGTTTGATTCCCTGGAATTGAGCACAAAAGTCAATAGTGAGCTTTGTGAATGAATCTACACTTCCTAGGGGTAACTTTCTAAACCAAGTCTTGGCACAATCGGTTAATGTTGAAGGGAACATCTTGCATATAGCTGACCGGGTAGTGTTTTGGATTTCCATCTGGTGGACAAAGCTCTCCATGTGACTCACGGGATCCTCCGATCCAGAATACTTCTCAGTGGGCATTTTAAACTTGGGGGGCAACTCGGCTTCTCGAATCCTCCTGGAAAATGGCCCGTTCATCTCCCCCAGAGGGTTTTTCCGAGTACCCCGTTGCTTTCCTTTCTTCAATTCCTCAAGCTCCTTCGCCATCTTAGGCATCTGATCCTCAAGGCGTTTGGATCCGTTATGTCTGGATCGTGCCACCGAGTCTTTATTGTCCGAGGTTTCTGATTCTCCATCAGGTTCCTTACGCTCCCATTCCCGTCGATGGGTACCCTGCTGGTCCCTCCTAGATCCAGGAATTCTGCAGCACTTCCAAACTGCGTTGGTAAACTTAATCAGCGAAGCTAGCAAAATAGGGCTTTCGCTTCCCATAGGCCTGGGAGTTTCTTCTCCCTACGAGCTAACCCCTCCTGGGATCCAGCCACCTGGGAAGATATGGTCGGAAGTTCACATTGCAACCCCCGACGCTCAAGCAAGACAATCCACAGAAGAGACTCCCCAGGACCACCCTGAAAATTTCGAAGGAAGAAAACAAAGAAAGGGAAAAGGTGTGTTGAATGGAGAATCTACGGAGCGGCGAGACCAGGCGCGAGTACATGGGGTAAATTCCAGTGACACATACCAAAAGAGCCGGCGGAGACACCGTTCTATCTCGTCCGAAGATAAAAGTCCCCAACCACGAAGGGAATTATGATCAAAAAGAGCACAACGGAGGAGATCTGAGAGCACAGAAGATCGAAGAACTGGTAGGAGCCCGGGTGATAGAGGCAATTATGGTAGAATGACAATCAAAAGCAGACTCGATCCAGTAGGAGAGCCAACTGGTCAGCGCAATGTCACCCTACAAGAACTATCAAAGAAGGTCTCAATGATGGCACGAAGATATGGTCGCAACGTATCTTTGGATGATGAGTCAGACAGCCCATTCATTGAAAGTATTGCTCACACCCAATTTCCAGACAGATTCAGAATGCCAACCATCGAGCAGTATAAGGAGAGTAGAGATCCGAATGAGCATGTTCGCCGATTTCGCAATGTTATGGCCCAGTATTCGGCCAATGACGGGCTACTATGCCATACTTTCCCGCAAACATTCGGTGATCTCGCATCCATGTGGTTTGGGCGACTTCCACCCTGAAGTATTAGCAGTTTCTCAAACCTTAGCAAGGTGTTTATAAGACAGTTCATGGGGAGTGTGCAAAGAAGAAAGTCACTCGCCCATCTATCAAACCTGAAGCAGGAACACAATGAGTCGATCAAGAAGTATCTAGCAAGATTCGGAAAGGAGGTCGCTCAAATTAAAGATGCCAGTGATGTAGCTGTCATCGCCGCTTTCACCAATGGGTTGCAAAGTGGGCGATTATCCTTTGACCTGCGAAGAGAGAGGCCAAAAACTTATGAAGAAATGATGGAAATAACTGGCAATTATGCACTGGCAGAAGAAGAAGAAGAAGTAGCGCAGGGGGGTAGCTATGTTCATGGCCACAAACCTGACTCAAAATCAGAGCACAAGGATGACAAGAAGGCGCAGTCGCGCGATCACCAGAAAGACGAGAAGGGCCAAAAGGGGCATCCAAGGGAAAGCAGGGGAAACGCCCGAGCCAGTAGGTTTCGAGGAAGGTACAACCATTACACTCCTCTAACTAGTGATCAAGAGGAAATACTTTCCGTAGTAGAAGACAAAGGACTTGCCAAGTACCATCGACAACAGTTAAATAATGCCAGAAGGGATACGACCAAATACTGCCGATTTCATAAAGATCATGGGCATGACACTTCGAAATGTTTTCAGCTGCGAGACCATATTGAGAGTCTAATCAGAGAAGGCCACCTGAAAGATTTTACACTAAAATGAGACAAGCACGATGGTCGTCAAGATAGCCGCCAAGGAAGTGAGCAGGAAAGGAAAAGCCCAAGGAGAGGCAGCCCCGGTGCTACAATAAACACTATTTTCGGGGGACCACATACAGGCAGAAGCAATCGGGAGAGAATGTCAGAAGTCAGAGAAGTAATGTACGAAGGCAGAAATATGGAGATAAATTCTATGCAGAGAAACCCAAAAAAGGGAAGAGAAGGACATGACCCCATAACATTTACGGCGGAAGATTCAGATGGGATTGATGCCAAGCCCAACGATGCAATTGTAGTGGGAGTTCAAATAGCACACATTGATGTACTTCGAGTAATGATAGACAACGGAAGTTCAGCCGACATTTTGAGCGCTAGAGTATACGATGAGCTGCGACTGGACCGAAAAGATCTGGACCCTTTCCATGTACCATTGAAAGGTTTTGGGGGTGCAGAAGTAAGATCGTTGGGGACCGTGAAGCTGTCGGTAAGGTTCGGGACAGCACCATGCCGGTAAACAATCCTATTGGATTTTGTTGTGGTCGACATTCACAAATGGTTGTATAATGCTTTACTCGGTCGACCATTCCTGAACAAAGCCCGTGCAGTCACTTCAACCCACGCACTGAAAGTAAAATTTCCTATAGAGTTTGGAGTTGGGGAATTAAAAGGATCATAGGAGATGGCCCGCCGCGCTAACCTTTCAATTTTTAAAAACACGACAGGAGTGGAAACCTTGAGCGTATTTGAAGTAAATAAGGAAATGCAAGAAGAAAATCCCGGAGCTTTTGAATTGGATCCAAGGGACAAGGCGAGTAGGGAAAAAGAAGAACCCACTGAGTCTATTATTCTGGACGAGACGGAACCTGGTAAAACAGTCAAAATTGGTGCAAGATTGGCCGAACAAGTCAAGAAAGATGTATCGAACTTACTGATAGAGTACAAGGAGATCTTTACTTGGAGCCATGAAGACATGCCAGGGATTAGTAGAAGCGTGATCTCGCACAACCTGGCCGTGGATGAAAAAAACAAACCGGTGGTGCAGAAAAGGAGGAACTTTAACCCGGAGATGAGCGCATCAATGAAAGAAGAAATTTCTAAATTACTCGCCGCAGGATCAATCAGAGAGGTTAAGTATCCAGAATGGGTGGCGAACGTGGTCCTTGTAAAAAAGAAGAACAATCAGTGGAGGATGTGTGTAGACTTCACCAATCTAAACAAGGCTTGCCCCAAGGATAGCTTCCCACTACCAAGAATCGACCAGCTGGTCGACGCAACGGCAGGACACGAGACGTTGAGCTTCATGGATGCGTACTCAGGATATAACAAAATCAAGATGCACAAGCCAGATGAAGAGAAAATAGCATTCACCACGGATCAAGGGTTATACTGCTATACAGTCATGCCATTCGGCCTGAAGAACGCAGGAGCAACCTACCAGCGTCTAGTCAACAAGATGTTCGCCAGACAAATAGGGAAGAATATGGAAGTATATGTTGACGACATGCTAACAAAGAGCGTCACGTTTGACAAGCATTTAGATGACCTGAGAGAAACATTCAATGTGCTAACTAGATACGGAATGAAGCTGAACCCTGCGAAATGTGTATTTGGCGTACCGTCTGGAAGGTTCCTGGGATACCAAGTGCATCAGAGAGGGATAGAAGTGAACCTTGACAAGATCCAGGCATTAGCAAAAATGGTTTCCCCAAAGACCCTGAAGGATGTCCAGAAACTCACAGGTTGCTTAGCATCATTAAACAGGTTCATAGTAAAATCAACGGACCGATGCCTACCATTCTTTAAAGCTCTTAAGAAAGGCAAAGGAGTTGAATGGAACGAAGATTGTGAGAAGGCTTTTCAAGCCTTGAAAGAATACCTCGGGCGAGCACCACTGCTGTCAAAACCAGTAGCCGGAGAAACACTTTACATGTACCTATCTGTCTCCGAAGCAGCCACCAGTTCTGTACTGGTGAAACAGGAAGAGGGGGTTCAGAAACCTGTATATTACACAAGCAAACCACTGTTGCCAACTGAGACAAGATACTCGCCACCCGAGAAGATGGCACTCGCCCTAATAACAGCGGCGAGGAAGTTAAGACCGTATTTCCAGGCTCATAAAATTGGAGTATATACCAATTGCCCACTGAAACTGATTTTGTAGAAGCCAGAGGTATCCGGTAGACTAACCAAGTGGATGATCGAATTAAGTGAATTTGATATAGAATATCTCCCAAGGACAGCGATCAAGGGCTAAGCAGTGGCGGATTTTATGGCAGAGTTCACCGAACCAAATATGGAAGTAGCAAGGATGATGGTGGAGCAAACTAAGAAAACATTCAGGTGGTAACTCCGTGTCGACGGGTCGTCAAATACGCATGGCAACAGGGCAGGGGTAGTGGTATCAACCCCTGAAGGAGATTCAGTAGAATGTGCCTTGCATTTCGACTTCAAAGCTACCAATAACCAAGCTGAGTATGAAGCACTCATAGCAAGACTAAGAGTTTGCACAGTCCTAGGAGCCAATGTGGTGGAAATTTTCAGCGACTCCCAAGTCATTGTTAATCAAGTGTTAGATGAATACCAGACGAGAGATGAAAACATGATCGCCTACTTAAAATTAGCAAAGGAGCTACTGGGGAGGTTTAAAGAGTACAAGATTACCCAGATTCCCATAGAAGAAAACCAACAGGCTGACGCCTTGGCAAAACTGGCGTCCGCCACAATCAACATCTGGCCTAGGACTATTCCCATGATTCACCTACTACACCCAAGCATAGTCAAACAAATGGAAGTTGGGGCAGTCTTCAACGAAGCAAATAGCTGGATAACACCAATCAAAGAATACCTTGTCAATGATGTGCTCCCAAGCGATCCATTGGAGGCAAAGCGACTGAAGTACAGAGCTACAAGATATTCAGTACTCAATGGAGAACTGTACAAAATGGGGTACTCAAGAGCACTGTAGAGATGTGTCGGGCCTGAAGAAGCAGAAGGGATCCTGAGAAGCATACATAGTGGAAATTGTGGGAATCATGCTGGAGGTGTCAGTTTAGCCCACAAAACATTACGACAGGGTTTTTACTGGCCAACACTGTTCGCCGATGCTAAAAGGGTAGCAGCAAGGTGTGAAGCATGTCAGAAAATTGCAAACAACATTCGCCAGCCACCTGAACTCTTGCAAAGTATCACCTCGCCTTGGCCATTCACCATGTGGGGAATTGACTTGATCGGTCCAATGCCAATAGCACCCGGAGGAGCGAAACATGCTATCGTGGCTGTAGATTATTTTACAAAGTGGGTAGAGGCTGAGTCATTAGTGCACATAACAGAGGAAAACACTACAAGCTTTATGAAGAAAAATATCATGTACAGATTCGGGATACCAAACACTATCATCACCGATAATGGAACCCAATTCGATGGCAAGAAATTCAGGGAGCTGTGTGACAAATATAGAATCAACAACTACTACGCAACTCCAGCACATCCATAGACAAATGGTCAAACTGAAGCAGTCAACAAGATCATAAAGCACAACCTAAAAGCTAAACTAGCTGCGAAGAAGGGTAACTGGGCAGAGAAGCTACCACAAGTACTGTGGGCGTATCGAACTACGGAAAGAAGCTTAACGGGTGAAACCCCATACTCCATGGCTTTCGAAACTGAAGCTGTCATTCCCGTGGAAACATCCTTCTCTTCACCAAGGGTACAACTATTCCAGCCAGAACTAAACGTCGATATGCTAAAATGTGGCCTGGACAAGCTAGAAGAAAGGAGAGAACGTGCACAAATAAGAAACGCTGCATATCAACAAAGGGCGGCCAGGTATTACAACTCGCATGTGCGTGAAAGAAAATTTGTACTCGGCGACTTAGTTCTGAAAAGAGTAAATCCGGGAACCAGAGACAAAGCTGCGGGATCACTCGCAGACAAATGGGAAGGGCCTTATCAAATTACAGGCATAGCTGGTCACGGGGCATATCGCATTACTCGAGAGGGTTTTGGCGAATTACCTCGGCCATGCAATGCGCAATACCTGAAGATATACTACCCTTAACTTTCTCATTTGCTTATAGAATTTATTTCAATGTTTTTTCTTTTTAGGTAGCTTTTGCTTTAGCATTCTTTCTCTGTTTTTATTTTAACAAAAGTTGCAGGAAGTATTCAATAAAAAGTAATTTATTACTAAGAACCCGTGACTTAGCTCGCCACAAAAGTAACCAGGCACAAAGAATATTCGCCATCATACACCATAGGTCACTCGCCGTTGCGTAAAGACAAGTTTTATACTCGCAGCAACGGAAACGAGCGAGATGACGCACGAAATTAAGGCGTGATGACTATGCCTAAAGCTATCATAAAAATCAGTGGTCGCCGCCACGGGAAAAACGAGATCCCAAGAAAAACACAAACGCCCAATTAAAAGCGCATATGAGGAATCTCAAGCGCTGGGGATTGAGAAAGCTAGCTGAGTACAAAAGTGACTAAAACACAAAGTAAAAGTAAAAGCAAAAGAGGGAGACGTCCCAACAATATGCTAAAAACTTGGTGTATAGACGGATACGTCTTGAGAAACACTGAGTACACTAAAACTCAGCAATGGCAGCTGAATAAACAATCAACAATATGCTAAAAACTTGGTGTATAGTCGGATACGTCTTAACAAACACTAAGTACGCTAAAACTCAGTAATGGCAGCTGAATAAACAATCAACAATACGTTAACAACTTGGTGTATAGTCGGATACGTCTCGACAAACACTGAGTATGCTAAAACTCAGCAATGGCAGCTGAATAAAGAACAAAGCCAAGAATTCATCAAGGGCAGCTGAACCAAAAGTGAAGTCAAAGGAGTTATAAATTTTGTATAACTTATTTACAAGTGAAACTACAAGGAGAATTATTTACAACTAAAGTAATACATAAAGTCAACCAGCTGCAGGAGGATCCTCGCTGTCTTCCTCATCTTCAATCTCATCTTCAGAAGGCCAAGTAATTTCTTCGTCCCCCTCTAGCATGAAAGGCCCATAATCCCTACCAGCAACAGGGCCTAAATCGGGTTCAGCACCAGAACCAGAAAAACTGCCCTTCTGACCAGAATAGTATGTATTAAAAGCACGTTTGCTGGGAACTTCTAAGTGTATTGGATTAGGCTCAGTCCTCGTATAACGACAATGGGCTTTCCATAGTTTTCTCTGTTCCTTTATCGAACCCACTGCGCTGTCCATATGTAGCTCAAGGGATTTGTCAAAATGCCTTAGAGCCTTTTCATTTGAATGATCCTTCATGGCGAAGAACTTCTTCGACTGCCTCATACCTCGTTCGAATTCACGCAACAAAAGCGCATTATAGGCAAGGGACCTCTTAAAACGATCAACTGCTTCAACCTCTAAAACAGCCTTCAGATCATTGAAGATGACATCACGCGAAGACAACTGATTGCGCAGGTCTAATACCTCGCACTCCGCTTTTACCTTAGCCTCCTCAGTTAGTCGCTCAGCATCTAAGCATGCTGCGAGTGAGTCTTGACTTGCAGACAATTGCTCATTCAACAAGCGAATCTCCTCCACAGCAGCAAATAGTTTTTCTTCAGCAGCCAGCTGAGCAGAAAGGTAACCATCAGCGGATTCCCTCAACTGAGTAAGCTGCTGAGCATGATTCTCCTCAGCGGAAAGCTTCTCAGCTGCCAAAACGGAAGCTCGCTCTCGCAGGCGTTTCACATCCCTAGAAAAAAAATTCCCTCGCCTGTAGTTGTCAGCCAACTCGGACATTATCTGAAAAGAAAAACAGACAAGTCAGGAAACACGCGAACGAAAAATACAACATGAATACCGCGAGAGACTCACAAAAGAGTGGCAGTTGAAGAAAAATTCCATTTTTCTATTACAAGACCTGCTCTTCACATGCTCCCAACCCTCACCAACATAAACGCCGTTGTTCATTATGTGTGAGCAAATCTCCGCAGCCGTGAAATCCGAAAGGGAAACAGACCCGACTCCCTCACCAACTTCAGTTGGATCAACGGGAGGAGCTTCGCGAGCAACGCCTGAACCAGATGCAAAAGCCTCGGGTTGCTTTGACGACTGCGGTCTACCAGCTGGCCCTGGTTGGCTAACAAAAGACGTATTCAGCTCACCCGCAGCCGCTGGAGGAGGAGCTGCACCGGTCGGGGAAGGGGCAGGAGTGTTCAATCGAGTAACTCCCTCAGGAGGTGGAGACACCACCGTACTCACCCCATCAGCAGGAACCTTAGAAACAGGTGCTTGGGTAGAGGGAGTCTCGGCAAGTACAGGTTCATCAGCACCCTCCTCATCCAAAGAAACAACGTATTGTACAACTCTAGACGCCCACTTTAGAGGTCGAGTAGTATGATCAGGAGTACCCTCAGCCGGGCGTTTGCCTCTACCTGTTCTGGGAGTCAAGTCATTTGCGGGATCAAGGGGAGTTTCAGGGACATCCGCATCAAAAATAAGAATGTCACTAACTGCCCCTAAAGCTCCAACCTTCTCTTTTCCCTTACGGCTGGGGGTAGTCGCAGCAGGAGTATTCGCAGCAGCCTCTATATGCACAAGGGGCTGTCCCAATTCGACCCCTCCCTTAGTAATATCACCAGCTTCCTCGCCATCTGAGGGATCGCCACCATCCGGGCTAGCAATTCCTTCATTGGCCAAATCAGCAGTATGTCTTTTACTGGCAGCCTCAAAATTCTTCACTACCCGGGCTTGCAAGTCACAGACAGTATCGAAGTCACACACTGCAAGAAAAATCACCAAGTATTAGCAATGGAAAAAGCGAAACTATAAAACCAAAAGAAAGCAGGTAAAACTTACGGTGAGGAAGTCTGGTGGGTAAGCACGAAAAAAGCCGCTGAACGATCATTTTATCCTCGTTAAAAAGAAATGGACGGCCCCTTTCATCTAGAGGTAGGACGGCCGCAGCAGCGAGATGAGATATCTCTTCGTCCAACAAAACAGGGATGGCCTTCGACCAAGTGTCGGAAGAAGTGAAGTGCCTAGGAACTTTCTTCACCGCAAGATTCAGGCGACCACGGGCGGACACGTCTCTACCCCACTCGCCGCCAACGAAGAACCAGCTGTTCTTCCATCTCTTATTTGAGGTAGGAAAACTCCAAATAAATCCTTTCTTCTTCTCATCACCAGAAATCTCTATTTGACCAGGGTTCGCCACTCCCTCTGGGATCCAGTTCTCCACAGGCGAAAAAAGAAGAAAGTAAGTTCCACTGTTGCCCGCCTACCTTAAGGTGTAGAAATGGCGAATCTCACGAGGCGTAGGGGGTTCATAACCTTTCAACTTCCACATTAATCCCAAACACATAAGAATCCTATAGCTATTTGGGGCAAGTTGAGCGGGTGTAATTCGAGCTTCCGCAAGAAACCTGACGATGAAAGGCTGAAGAGGAAGGGTTACTCCACAGCTGAGCATGGCACCATAAATGGCGACCGTATTTTCGGGAGGATTCCATGCTGCTCGATTACCAGGTAGCATCAAAGTCACTAAGTCTGGAATTTCAAAGCGACTCCTATACTTACGGAGTTCATCCTCGCCAACCACATTAACTTCGGTATCAAAGGAACACGGACGATCAAACGAGAAATGCAGCCTATCCCGTTGATGGTCTTCAACGTCAAAGTCAACAGTTGTCTGCGCATCCAGTAAGGACCCACGAGGAACCCTAGAGGCGCGTCGTTTGCTGCCACCTAGTTTAGAAGATCTCGGCATCACTGGAGAATCACTATCGGAAGATGAAGGAGAAATGTTAGGGATGGGATCATCTTCAGAAGATGGAACGTAAACAGAAAGTGGGACCAGAGAATCCAGGTCAAAATTACGAATCAAAGATTCAATTTTGTCCGCATTACGTTTGTCACAAAGCTCTATAGCTTGCATCATTTGATTGAAAAGAGAAGAACGTAAGGAGGGATCCATGAAAACTCACCAGAAAAACCCTAGGTTAGGAGAATCAGCAGGAGATTTGGGGATGCTAAGAAATAAGCACGATCGAGTTCAAGATGAGCCGTCCGACAATGAAATAAAATAGAAGAAATTTATGGCAGAAATTTCTAAGGGAGAAGAATGAGAGACAATGAAGGAACTCTGTTTTGAGAGAAAGAAGAGATTAATGGAGATGTGAGAGGATAGAAGAGAAGGAGAAATGATCGAGCATTAAAAGAGGGAGTTTTGAAATTCAAAAAGAAAAAAATCAGATAAAAAAATATTTGGTTAAGGTGAGCGACGGTCACAATAACTGGCCGCAACAGTCACCACCAAATAACGGACATGTGGCACCTCGGGGATCACCAATTAGTCAAAATGTATCTTCACTTGTCAAATGAGTGGAAGCGCCAGAAATTGTGTGGCCAAGAATGAAGGCTTGCACCGGAAGAATCAACTAACAAGTACAACACGTGGTGAAAATGAAAAAGGGGGGAATTATTTACAAAACACGCCAAAATTTTATAAGCATGGATATAAATACTGCTCGCGGAGGCAAACGAATTAGAAACCCAAATCATTCGCTCTCAACTCGAAATATTTATGGGGGTATTGTTGTATATATAATTTCGCCAAGCAGCCACGTCATCAAAGGAGTCAATAAATGCTGAGGAACAGGTTGCCACGTCACTCATTGACCAGGTCAAAGAAGAAAACGTGGATCGGTCAGTATATCAACATCAAGTCAAATAAATCACAGGTGTGTTCGCCAGAGCTAGATATGTACTCGCCAAAGATAGAAGCATAGTCGCCAAAGGGTAATACCCAGGATGGGAGATGTTCGCCACATCTGCGTACTGGGCACAAACCGACTCGGCAGAAACACGAAAATAAACCCTAAACTCCCAGAAGACCCATGGCAACGAGGAGTCGTAGAAAAGGAAAGGGTCGAAAACACATATCCGTATCTGTTACAACATGGGAATCCTAGTACGAATCAAAAAGGAAATCCTACCTCCATCACGACAGGATCACGTAGTAACCCTAAATTATCATGTATAAATAGAATCACCTATCCCACGAGGAAGGGGTTCGAAACCTAAAGAGAGAAAAGTAAGAACTCGAGAGACTTAAGTGTGTAACCGAAACAAGTGAATTTTAGTTATATTTTCGTTATATTTTCCTGTCCTCCAGGACGCCGTGGTTTTTTTTCCATTCAAGGGTTTTTCCACGTAAATCTGTCTCTTGCATGTGCTGATTTTCTTTCTTGTTTAACGTTCGTTTTTGATTTAATTGTTGGTTGTGTGGTAATCCAAATTTCACCGTCAACAACAGTTATTAACTTTTTTGACAGTTTTTAACTGTCATTAACTGTCAAGGATTGTTGACAGCTAAAAACAGTCAACAAATAACAAACATTTTAGATATATATTATTAATATATTAAATAATATATAATATATATATATAATATATATAATACATATTATATATATATATATATATATATATATATATACAGTCCCGTTCCTATCAATGCATCATGATATAACTTTATCAGGATATTAAATGTGAGCCACTCATTTATAAAAGAGCTTTGACAAGTATATACAAACCAAGTCAAAGTATGTAAAACGAGTGGCTCACATTCAATATCTTTATATAATTCTATTTATATAATAGTATAATATATATAATATATATATATTAATATAGTATAATACATATATACTAATATATTAATATTATATAATACAATATATATATATATATATATATATATATATATATATATTATATATTATATTATATATGTTTATTCATCGTTTTATATATTATAATAATATATGTATTATATATGATATTATTATATATATAATAATAATATATTATTTTTGGAAAGGAGGGTATTTTTGGAATGGAGTTGGAGCATATGAGGGTATTTATGGAATAAAAAATTTAGTTTGGAATGGAAGGGCATTCCATTGGTTTTTGGATGAAATACTCATTCAACCAAAATGGTCGAATCCTTATTCCAATGGAATCACTATTCCATTTGCACTATTAACAAACCAAATGAATGGAATGACTTTCTTTCCATTCCATTCCATCCAACCAAACATGTCCTATAGGAGACTTGTGACATCAATTGTAATAAGCATGATTTGGAATACAACTCTCATTATAGGGGAGATATTTCTCAACATGTATCTTGCAATTTAATGAACAAATGTAAGACCCAGATTACTAATTTATATGGGTAATTGCATTATTAACGTGTCTCTTAGTATGAAATAAGAGAGTGCAAAATAAATAAACAATTTTTTTAAAATTATTTTTTTGAATTTTTTGAAAGTAAGTGATTTAAAAGTAAATTTATTAAATTTAAAATTTTACTTATCCAATATCGGTTTGCCCAAAAACCGATATCTTACTGTAAAATAAATCCATATCGGGATTTTGTTTAGCATTGAAAATAGGAAGTAAGAGTTTAAAAAAATTATTAAAGATAAAATAAAAATTATATATTATGAATGTTTTATAATATAATATATATAATATATATTATATATTATATTAAATAATATATATTATATATTTATTGTACAATATATATATTATATTATATTATACAATATATATATATATTATTATTATATTATTATATATATTATTATTATTATATTATATAATTTTTTCATTATCTTTAATAATTTTTTTAAACTTTTACTTCCTATTTTCAACACCAAACAAAATCCCGATATGAATTTATTTTACAGTAAGATATCGGTTTTTGGGCAAACCAATATTGGATAAGTAAAATTTTAAATTTAATAAATTTACTTTTAAATCATTTATTTTTAAAAAATTAAAAAAATTGTTTATTTATTTTGCATTCTCTTGTTTCATACTAAGAGACACGTTAATAATCCAATTAACCATATAAATTAGTAATCTAAGTCTTACGTTTATTCATTAAATTGTAAGATGTATGTTGAGAAATATTTCCCATGAAGTAAGAGTTGTATTCCAAATCATGCTTATTACAACTGATGTCACGAGTCTCCTATAGGCCATGTTTGGTTGGATGGAATGGAAAGAAAGTCATTCCATTCGTTTGGTTTGTTAAAATGCAATGGAATGGGGATTCCACCATTTTGGTGGAATGTGCATTCCATCCAAAAACCAATGGAAAGCCATTCCATTTCAAACTAAAATTTATATTCCATAAATACCCTCATATGCCCCAACTCCATTACAAAAATACCCTCAACTCCTTTCCAAAAATAATATATTATTATTATATATTATATTATTATAATATATATAACGATATATAAACATATAATAATATAATATATTTATATAATATTTATATATTATTATATGTATTATATATATATATTATATTATTATATGCATTGTATAATATATATATATATATATATATATATATATATATATATATATATATATATATATATATATATGTATTATATATTATATTATATTATTATATATTAATATGTTAAATAATATATATTATATATTTATATTATATAAATATATTATTATATATATTGTATAATATAATAAATATTAAATAATATATAATTATATATATCATATACTTTTATATTTTATTATTATTATCCATAATATATCATGCTGTTATACATTCATACTTAGGGGTATTTTGGTCAAAATACAGTTAACTTCATTCCATTCCGTTGTTAACAAAACAAAATAATACTGATTCAGAGACTAATTCTAAAGTTCCAACCAAACAAAAAACTTAGGGCGCGTTTGTTAACGTTTTCAGAAATTGTTTTTTGTTTTTTAAGTCACAAAAACTGAAAAAACCCGTTTGGTAGGATGATTTCAAAAAACTGTTTTATAAAATATTGAGAACAGTTTTCAGTTTTAATGAACAAAAAATTGAGAACTCTGAAAACAACAATTTGTTGTTTTCAGTATTCTTGAAAACGTTTTTTTAGCAATAAAATTTACTCAAACAAAATCCATCTTTTGGATCTTCATGGATCTATACCAAAAAGATGATGATGATGATGATTTCGATAGGTTTAATGATGAAAATTAAATTTATTTATTATTTAATTTTAATTTTTTTAGTTTTAATGTTTAATTATTTTAATATCACTTTTTCATTATTTATAATTTTAATCTTTTAAAAATGATTTCAAAAATATTATACCAAACACATTTTTTATGTTTTGATTATCCGAATATCGTTTTCAACCATTGCTATCAAACGCGTTTTCGAATTCAAAAAAATCCAAAAATCAGTTTTTCGAAAACTTCAGATTACAAGAAAACAAAAACTGAAAAACGAAAACGTTACCAAACGGCTCCTTAGTTTTCCTTTCCTTTGCATTCTCATTCTCATTACCATTCCGATTACCATTCCACCATGTAACAAAACTTGACCATAGAGTATTGACTAATAACTCGACTATATATGTTTTAAAAAAATATAATTTTATTAAAAGTTTTAATAAATATTTTTAAATATATGTCTATCGTGGAAATTAGAATTTTGATTAGTTGAATAAATTTAAATTTATCTAACAAGGTTTTTATTTTTTATTTTTTTTATTTTTAATAACTCATATAGTTTATATATAAATATTGTTCAATTGTAAACACATCAAGGGTTGTAGTCAAGTGGTAAAGACTTGAACTTGAGACCTTGTCAAGGTCAACTCCCACTAATGACATTTAATTGTTATTATTATCACAGGTGCAGTGGCAGTGATGGTGGTCTTTGGTGGTGGGGTGGTGGTGTATAAAAATAAAAATGTTATTATAATGTCAACAAACCAAACCCCCTATTTTCTTGTAATGAGGATGACGTGAGTATCATAAAAATGATTAAAGATCCTAATGTTTAATGAAATTGGAAATAATATTTTATCCATTTCATACATGCTTGATACTCATAAAGAGCAATATTCAGAGAAGGATCTACTCATCCAATATGATGTTGTGAGTATCATAAAAGAGATTTAAGATCCTAATGTATAATGAAATTGAAAATAATATTTTATCCACTTCATACACATCCAACAGGATGGTGTAAGTATCACATAAAAGGATTTAAGATCCTAACGTATAATGAAACTGGATGTAATATTTTATCCATTTCATTCGTGTTTAATGCTCTTGGAGAGCAAAATTCAGAGTTACCGAAAAAAAAAAAAAAAGAATTATGAGATCAGTAGTCTACTTGACGGTAGATGAACTTGATGAACATGTGAATGTGATGGGTGTTGGATAATCAGATCATCTGATCTGGTATCACCAAACCCCAATCTGGGTTTGCTTCTCAGTTGGTGGGTTTCAACCCAGACCCATCGCCTCCACGGGTCAACGCCACCTCATCGGTGGGCTTCGTTGGTTTTTGCACCAGCCTAGTGCGTTTTACGGTGACGATCAGAGATCGTCAGTCATGGCCCACGATGATCTGGTCCAGATCGGTCATAGAGCTTGTTTTTGCTCTGGGCCACTTTTGGAGAATTCCATATTCTTGATGGATTGTTTTGCAATTATTTTAGGCCATTTTGTAATTTTGATGAAATTTTGGATCAATTTATAATTACCAAAACATTTTGGTCCAGTTTGTAATTTTCAAAGGGTTTTGGGATAATTAATAAAAATTTTGAGGGGCCTTTCCGTAATTTTACAAAATCAGGGGCAGTTTTTTAATTTCTCTTTAAAAAAATTTCAAAAAGAAAAAAAACAAAAGGGAGGGGGGATTATTATCATTAAAGATGAGATATAAAATGACATTACAAATAATTTCCATAAAAATCCCTGAAGGGAAAATATATGTCTTACCGAGAGTGCAACGACTCATATAATTCTGTGGAGTCATAAATATTTTATAAATTCAACTTTACTGAGAGCAAATATTATTAATGTATTAGGTCCAACAGATCTGATAGAAAGCTCTGGAAGAGCCATGATATTGTTATCAAACAATACTAAATTATGTATCAGGTCTAACGGATCTGATAGAAAGCTTTGGAAGAGCCACGATATTGTTATCAAACAATACTCAATTATGTATCAATGATACTTGATATTATTCAAAGAACAATATAAAGAAATATGCTTAATTCAAGGGCATTTAAAGTTAATACCATATCAAATCTAGTGGATTTGATAGATCTAATTAAAGGCTTTAGAAGAGCCACAATCTTATTACCATATGGTATTCAATTGTGTATCAATGATACTTTATATCATTCAAGCAGAACATGAAGAAATCTGTTTA
Source organism: Acer yangbiense (assembly GCA_008009225.1). Lineage (NCBI taxonomy): Eukaryota > Viridiplantae > Streptophyta > Magnoliopsida > Sapindales > Sapindaceae > Acer > Acer yangbiense. The sequence goes on along the minus strand of VAHF01000196.1, from coordinate 12,242 downwards.
GATCAAAGACATATAACTTTATTAATGCCTAGGAACTAGGACCCTTACCTACTCACTAAAGTGCTAGATCGACAAAGAAGCATATGTGGAGTAATCATGGCCCTCCAAGTCATGCCACCTGTACGCTCGATTCAAATGGACGATGAGGATTAGGCTTGGCCTTTCCCGCCTAATGGGATAACCCTTACCGACCAACACTAGGTCATCCTATAAAGATCTCAACTCAAGGAGAGAAAAGGGCTTAGAATTTTTAGCACCTAGAGAAAAAAAGACCTAGTGTAAAAGAGAGACTACTTGGTTGTTACCCCTTTACATGTACAATCATCCATATATTTTTATCAGAGTCTTTTATCACAGTCCACCCTAAATTGTAAGCCCTTGTGCCAGAGGCGGATGGTTGTGGGGGCTGACCCGGGCTAGAGCCGGGTCAGCTTTTGAAAAATAAAATAAAATTTAATATTATTTTAATTTGATCAACATAATAGTATTAGAGTTAGAATGGGGTCTATTGATTCTCTATTGATTCTCTTCTTTCCTTTCCTATCATGGTCACATCAACATGACAACATCCATTTAATTTCTATAACTTTCTCTCTCTATCTCACCTGTCTCTACTCCGATTCTCTCCACTCTCTTTCTCTCTCACCCAATTTTCTCACTTTCCAATTAAGAAATTCACAATTTCAAATTTGAATTATAAAAAATATTCCTAATTTATTTTTCTAATTAATAAATTAGAGTTTTAGTTTGTTATTCATAGTTTAAATATTACAATTTATTATTTTTAGTATTATATTATAATTTATAAAGTATCATTTTAACCAAATTTTTTGGGTTACAATGTCAAACAACATACATTAAAGTTAAGAAAAACTATGCTTTCATGCTTTGAAAAAAAAAAATAATCAATCATCAGGTATTTGGGAGGGAGTGGATCTAGTTTTCCATATAATATCGCGAACAAGGGTTCAAGTTTGTTGATTAATTAATTTTTTTTCGATTGATGGAATTTTCTAATACTGTCGAATTAAATTCACTTACTATATAGTTTTATTTTAGCCCACCCTAAGAAAAAATCTTGGGTACGCCCCTGCCTTGTGCAATCTTTAATGTAATTTGACTTGATTGATTAATGAGCACATAGAGTATCTGATCACGCATGTCCCCCTATCATACCAGGACCGGTCCTGATACATCAGTGTCGGTCCCTCACAGCCATACCAGGGACATATCTGGTACTATCACTCCCTTTAAGATCTTGGTTCCTAACCGAGTCAGGAACCGTATCACAATCGCGATAGTATATTTTAAAACTTAGAACAAATTTGGTTTTGATTCAAATTATTAACAAGTTTACAAGTGTATGTACATGTGTACAGTGCACTATCAGATTCCCATATCACAAATGTTGACTACTAGTTCTTCAATCTGTGACCTTAACCTTTTTTATTTTATTTTAAAAATAAATTACCTTTTTACATTATTCTTAGCTGTATTATTTTTAAACTTCTTATAAAGAAACATTTTATGCTCAAATATATATATTGGCTAGGCCCAAATAATTTCTTTAAAATAAAATAAAAATTAAATTAAATCAAAGCAATTAAGAAGAAGAACGACGTACAAAAATTGACTTGCTTTAAAAACACTAGGTTAGGCCACACGTACTTACATCTATATCCGTATAACATATTTTTTATAATTATAATTTTAAAAATAAAACTATATTAATTAAAAGTAATATTTTAGAAACATTTATCATGAAAAATGACACTGATAAAATCCAATCATATAAATGTAACTAAAAACTAACGGCACCACTAAAATGAGGAAATGAGGCAAAATAGCACTTATAAAACTTGGACTTGTGCAACTATCACCACATTAATAAGTCTAGTTTTAATAGCACTAAAAAAGGAATTCAGACCAAAATGCCCCTAATTTTACTGTTGTCCACTTTTATTACTTTTGTCCACTATTCATTTTCATTTTCAATTTTCGTTTTCCCTCACTTTGGCAAACAGTGAACTCATTTCTTCCAAAACACTGAGCATTCTTCCATCTTCACTTTTCAAGCACCATTCTTGACCAAAGTCGACTTAGGTTTCAGCTCAATCTTCCATTTTCGGTTTCAGCTCAATCCTCCATTCTTGAAGAGTAATTTCAGCTCAACCAGGATTCAGTTTTCAGCTCAATCTTCCATTCTTGAAGAGTAATTTCGTGCAGTAATTTCAGATTCAGACAACGTAATTGGATTTTTGGAAGGTAAATTTGAAGAAACCTGTTCATTTGTTAGACAATTTTTTCAGTTTTGGTCTTCAAGGTTGCTCTTTGAATTTGTTAGATGTTTATGTTGAACTCATGCAATTTCTCCATATTTAATTTCAGATCTTGACAAGCTATTTGGATTATTGGAAGAGTTGATAAGGTACTTTTCCTCCATAAAGTATGGGATTAACTTGTGAATGACATTTTTTTTAGTTCTGGTTTGGAAACTTGCACTTTCAATTTGTTAGATGTTTATGCTGAACTGAAACTAATTCTCCATTTCGATCTGATTTGCTAGAATAGTGTATGTTTTTCGAGACTTATTTTATGTTTTCGAGACTTAAAGTTGTTATTTTCGGGACATATTTTTATGCTATAATCGAGACTTATAATGTTGGATACCTTTGTATATATTATCGAGACTTATTTATATATTATCGAGACTTGTTATACCTTTGTCGAGACTTATTTTTATCTATTTCGAGATTTAAATGGAAAAATTCGAGACTTACTGGGATGAATTAGTTTGATAGTAATTTTTTGACTAGTTTTTATATGGTTTTTTGATAGTGTTATTTTTTTCCAGGACGATGGATCGTGTTAGAATATTGATATCATATAATGGACGATGGAATGAACTACCCGATGGAAGCCAGAGATATGTCGGCGCCGTTAATAAAGGTGTATATGTCCGGAAGAATTTGACATATGAAGAACTGTTGGGGGTTGTAAAGGCCATTGTGAAATATGATCCGAATAGGTATGAAATTGACATACAATCAATATCCGTTGGTCCAGACAGTACATGTCGCACTATGATAGCGGATGATGATGACGTTCAGTTTCTACTAGGGGAAGAGAAGGTAATTCCGAAAGTGTGTGTTACACTTGTTGAAAGAAGATGTGAGGAACATGTCATAGGTGATGACATTGAAATGAATCAAAATCCCATAGAAACACGGCAATCTGATAATGTTATCCATGATTCGTACGAGGCAGTTGACCGTGATAGACCTCATACCGTACCTCGTGTTGATTGTGAGTTGGAACAGCCGTTAGATGACCGTTTTGACATTGGTGATGGTCCTGAACAACATCATACATCAGGAAGATGTGTGGAAGGAGAGTTCATTTCTAGTTCGAACAATACAACAATGTGGGTTATTCCTGGATCAGAGTCATTTTCGTTTGGCGACATGAGCACCATGGGTCCAAGAACACCTAACAGTCTGATTTACAAGGGACAATTTTTCCCAAGGAAGAAGGATTTAAAACGGTTAGTAGGCATGCATGCATTGAGAGAGAATTATGAATGGAAGGTAAAACGGTCGAACAAATCCGTTTTACATTTGGTTTGCAAACATGAAAATTGTAACTGGAAATTAAGAGCAGTTAGGTTGTCTGAGGGGACATACTTTCACGTACGAAGTTTTGAAAACAAGCACACCTGTCCATTGGAACAAGTTCACCGGCGCCACCGGCAAGCTAGTGCAATCATCATTGGTGAAATTGTAGCTCCTAGACTTCAAGACCACGATGGACGTATCATGTGTCCTAGAGACATAATTGCAGATATGAAGTGTATGTATGGCATCCAATTATTGTACAGTAAGGCACACACATCCTTGCAGTATGCATTTGAATTGATATATGGAACACATGAGGAGTCATTCCAGTTGCTTCCATCGTTTCCTCATGTTCTAGAAGAACAAAATAATGGCACAATCACGGATATACAATGCACGGATGAAAATCAGTTTTTGTACTTTTTCATGTCGTTTGGAGCTTCAATTAGAGGTTTCCGCCGATGTATGCGTCCTGTTATAACTGTTGATGGTACACATTTAAAGGGGAGATACCTGGGTACAATGTTTGTGGCCACAGCACAAGACGGAAATGAACAAACTTATCCTATAGCATTTGGATATGGGGATTCGGAAAATAATAGTTCATGGGAGTGGTTTCTACAGACATTGAAGGATGCACTTGGCCACATTGATGATTTGGTTTTTGTATCCGATCGTCATGCAAGCATTGAAGTTGGGATACAAAATGTCTTCCCAAATGCAACCCATGTATTCTGTATTTGGCACATTTCCGAGAATATAAGGAAAAGGTTCCACAGAAAGGATGTTGCAGACATATTTCAACAGGCTGCTAGAGCATATAGGCAACTGGATTATGAACAGGAGATGGAAGAGTTAAAGAAGCTGCATAAGAACGCATATGAATATGTTATGGAAATCGGACCTCAGAAATGGTCACGTGTCTATTGTCCACAGAGGAGATTTTCCATGATGACAAGCAATGTTGCTGAATGTCTTAATTCATGCTTAAGATTTGCTCATAAATTACCAGTGATGACATTGGCGGAGTTCATTAGGAACATGCTCCAAAAATGGTTTTATAATCGTCACCAAAACGCGTTAAACATGCGTTCTCAACTCACCGACGCTGCACATGATGAGATTGCGGAACGAATAGCTGAATGTAATCATATGACTGCGACTCATGTTGATTGGAACATATTTCTAGTGAAGCTACGAGGAGACCAATGGACAGTTAACTTGTTGGAAAAGACATGCACATGCAAGGTTTTCGATCTTGATCAACTACCTTGTGCTCATGCACTTGCAGCTGCTAGGTATATATTTATTTATTTTTATTTTTTTGTTCTGCTCTTCAATAACAATTATTCTATGATTGCAATTACGGTGAATGTTATTTGTTGTTAAATTCACAGGGAGCGAAACTTGGATTACACTTCCTTATGTGCGGATTACTACAAAAAGGAAGTCCTTGCCGATGCATATTCTATACCTATCATGCCGGTGGGTCATCCAAATACTTGGGTAGTTCCAGAAGACATCAGAGATCGGGTCGTGTTAACGCCTGATATCCATACACAATCTGGTCGGCCCCGAAGAACTCGATTTGCCTCTGCCTCCGAGAGGCCTAGTAAACAAAAATGTAAAAAATGCGGAACACATGGTCACAATTCACGACGGTGTACGAATCCGGGCCCCAGTTCCAGCAGTACCATTCCAGATGCATACCGTCGGAAATGTAGTTTGTGCCATGAAGTCGGGCACAACAAAAAAACTTGCCCAAAGAAGGACGAAATCCTTGGATGACTCTAATGAATTTATTTTACTTTATCTCACTTTCTGGATGACTGTAATGCTTCCATTGTCATTAAGCGTACTTTCTAGATGATATGTATGGACATCCACTTTATTATTTGTAAAAGCTAAGTGACATTTCTTGGTTTGTAATTTGCATGTGGATGGTTAGTAGGTGTTATGTTGCATTATAAAATTCATTATTGTAGGTGTAAAGATTTGTAATACAAAATATCATTTGTACCCAGTATGTCTCAAAATAACCAAATAAGTCCCGAATATATTGTAATAAGTCTCGAAAGTACCTATTAAGTCTCGAAATAATGTAATAAGTCTCGAAATAATTGTAATAAGTCTCGAATAATCTGAATAAGTCTCGAATATTGGATATCAAGTCCCGAATATATAAATTCGAGACTTACTGACAACAAAACCATCCATAAAATAAATAAATAAACCCCTTTCCATTGATAATGGACCATTCAATTCCATTCATTCAAAAATATCATTATAAACACAGTCAATCTATATATGTCTATGTCAATTCTATCCAACATAACCATTCAAAGTAATCTACATAATGATTAACATCCGTCCGTAACCAAAAAATCCATCCGTTGTTAATAAACATGATAAATACATTCATACATCCGTCCGTAATAAACAAAATATCCATCCATTGTAATCGCATTCACTAGACCGAAACAATGGAGTTTGAAAAAACTTCCACAGCCATTTTCAGTCGCATATGAGGCATTTGCTCATCAGTCCAATTCAACTTCTTTCTCTTTGCCACAGTATGCTCAATCAATGCTAATGTGAGTGCTCCACAATTGCCACTGTAAAAACTTTTACAAGAAGTTAATTTCCTTATAAATAGAATAAAGATTTCAAATCTATGTAAGCATTATAGTTGTGTTACTTACCCAGTTTTTTGTTGGGTAAAGTTATGTGGTGGTACTAACTCCATATGAAATGGGTCCGGATTCATATTTGTGCCCTTCCGTTTCTTTTGTAAAAAACAAATTTGATTAAGCATTGAAGGCAGAAACCACCGTAAACAAGCAAGTTGTTGATTGCGGACTTGGTACTCAACTGGCTGCCCCACTGGATCATATAGACGGATGGATCGCAGTGTTAGTCCCACTTTAGCCATTAACCAATGACCGCCTCCAACATTCACCGGAATTAATAGCTGGATCAAATACAAATGAAAGAGGATGAATAATAATATCAGGTGGTAAATGTAAAAAGAATAAATGAATACCTTTTTCCAATTTCCATTTAAGAATAATTGAATTCCATTTGTATCATAACATACCGTATCGACCTCGTTCCACGGACGACAGCCGCCAACGTTTTTCCCTCTCGCCCATGCAATTTGTTCGGCAGTCCACTTGTAAGACAAACACTGGCCATTCTTCAGAAGGTTTGTCCGTTGTTCCAGCAGGCATCATTTCCTCCCACCAATTTACCATGTTAGTCTGTCATTTAAGCATGCACATAGTTATAAGAAATAAATAAATAAATAAATTAAAGTATTAGAAATACCAATTACTTACGTAGAAATATGGATCTATGATGTTGACATTTGCTGATATACTTCAGGAAACATGCGCTGACGCTTCCTTACTATCTTCAAATAGGCGTCCAAATGCTGTACAAAATATGGACATATACGACAATTAAACGAAACTACACATAATTGTTAGATAATGTGGTCTTCACAATTTCAATCATGAAGAACTTGTATAATTCATACCGTGTCTTCCAAAATACTGTTGTTGGACTCAAATTGAACGAACCAAGGGACATCAACTATGAGTTGTATGTCTACATCGCGTCTGGCAAAAAAATTGAAACGGTTAGAAAATGCATAAATAATTCATACATATATGTAAAAGACTTGTAACTTATAATTACCTCCCATTTGGTTCCTCCTTAAATGCTACGTAATCCGCTAACACTTCCGCATCAACCTTTTCATCTGGCTTGAATTTATGTGATGTCGACTTAGCTCTCTTAGGCTTACATGGGTCAGTATATGGAGTAGTCTGCTGCCAGCCCCGTTTCCGCAAGCGTACTGGTCTACAATTCACTGGAGGATCTTGGACCTGACAATTCACAGAAACAATTAAGTCTTAAATATAAATAAATAAGTCTCGAATATAAATAAATAAGTCTCGAATATACTTAAATAAGTCCCGACTATTCCTTAATAAGTCTCGAAAAGTATGATATAAGCCCCAAAACATACAAGCATATATATAAATAAATAAGTCTCGAATAAATATAAATAAGTCCCGACTATTCCTTACCAAGTCTCGAAAAGTATGATATAAGTCCTAAAACATACAAGCATATATATATACCAGAAATTAAACATAGTTAACAGAGATAAACAGAACCTTAGAAGTCTGCTGGGCCATCAATGGAGGATCCTGGACATTTGGACTGTTTTGTATCCCCACTGGAGGATCCTGGACCTCTGCACTGTTCTGTAGGCCCACTAGAGGATCCTGGACCTCTGCACTGTTTTGTAGGCCCACTGGAGGATCCAATGGATGATAAGACCGAGCATATTGGGACATGGATAGTGAGTGACCCAGAGGAGTATGGGATTGGTCATCATTGTGCCTGTATGAACGAAAGATGCGCATCAACTCGGCATGTTCTTCCTCTCTACGCCGGTTGCTGTCTCGAAGCTCATCCAAGACAATCTCAAGCCTATCCTGTACCCGTGACTCGAAATCTTTAAACTCCTTTCGTAACTCTTGGAATGACTGTATCACTGATTCATGTCGTTGAGTACGAACTCCAGGTGGTCCCTGAATTGAATGAAAAGAAGTTACTATTGTAAATTACATTACTAATATTATTCAAAAAACAATATATATATATATATTTATACAAATATGTACCTCTCGAACAGTATTTGCATGCTGTGACCTAGGCGCTGCATGGTCTAGTCCCCCCCCTATCGTACCTGCTCTAAAACGTCAACGAGGAGGGGTAGGGATGTCGGCTACACCCGTGGTAGGTGTAGGTGTAGCAGCCCCACTAGGCCCAGCAGCGTTGGTGGGTCTAGACTGTGGAGGTGTAGTGCTACGTCCGTCTTCGTACTCATCTGGCATATTATCTAATGAACCGGGAGCCGGGTACAAATCATCCACATTTTGTAGCCCATCATAGTACCACTGAGCAGTCTCCTGATCGGTAGGGGTGATTTCCGGATCCGCATACATCTAAAGTTGTTCATAAATGAAATAAGAAATACAAACAACAATCACAAACCTAAAGAAATATAATCAATGATAATATCCAATAGGTTACAAAGACATTACCCTATCCTTTATAATCTTTTTGACTTTGTTCGGTCGAGGTCGCTTCGTGAACTCCCACTTGAGAATACGTGGAAATGGGTCAACGTTACGGCGAGTGGCGTATTCCTTAGCCAATGTCGGAATTACTTCTAGGGCGAATATCTATAACATTCAAGTGATACAAAATTGTTAGAAAATATAATAACTAACCAATACAAATTATAAATAAATTGTTTCAAACAATGATATGGTATTGTAAGCCTCACCAATAAAGCATACGAAAACCCCCACATGTTGTACTTCAGTCTCTGTTCAGATTGCCCTCTCCGGCCAGACAACGCAGTCTTGAACCCATATATAGAGTAACTGTAGACAAGGCAACCCCATGGGAACGCATCAAAACTGTCCAAGTTGTCTACAAGCCGCACCTGCCAAATAGGCACTTTCCCCCTCTCGTCCCCTCCGATCAAAAACAAATGAAGCAATAACAAGAGACAGAGCTTAACAACGTCAAACTGCTCTGTCCATCCACCTTGTTGTACCCTTACCTTCAATCCTCAAACCTGATTTCATCCCGACCACCAAAATACCTTTTGTGTATTCCATTCTCCACCTCGGAATACTCCGTCGTGTTAGGCACGACTCCAAACTTCAACCCTGTTATTAGACAAAACTCGATTTTTGAAAATCGGACATCCGTGTTTCCCAACAAGAATCGCATCTCATCTGGGCTGCCATTGTGATGTATCTCCCGCAAAAGCAAGCGATGCACAATTGCCCCAGAAAACTGCATGGTTCGATGCATATGTAAGAAATGTCCAAAACATGAGTCCATGAACCTTTGCTTTTGGACCCCCCCGTCATCTATGCCGGTAAGTACATCGTCTATTACTTGCAGAATTTCGATATGATTGTGGCGAGTAATTGTTCCATTATTCCAATCCGCCTCAGAAGCTTTCAGTAGCCTCTTCAGATTCACCATCTGCAAACAAAACATATACACATCACACAATAAGTATCGAACAGAAACAATTAAATCTCGAATATACACCTGTAAGTCTCGAATAGAAATGAATAAGTCTCGAATAAATATGATTAAGTCTCGAATAAATATGATTAAGTCTCGAATATACTGAAATAAATACCGATTATTCCTGAATAAGTCTCGAAACGTATGATAAGTCCCAAAACTAACAAAAATCATGCATTTTCTTCACTCACAGCATGTTTAAACTTTAAAGTTGACTACTTGATTGAATCAATGCCACACTAATACACACTCGGGAGAATCCAGACTTTTCCTAATTTGAATCTCATCTGTCCATATGCTCTGATCACCATTATTCTCAAAATTAACACAAATCAGTTCCACTAACAAACCACAGATTTCAACCCACAGAAACCCAAAATAAATGCCATGAAAAGATTAAAGAGAGATTGTATTTTACTGAGATAATATTATTGATGTTGAATCGTTTACTGCAACAAAGAGATTTCTAATCACTCCTACAACTCAGGAAGCAGTAACTACAACACAAGTTATCTAGCTATATGTTAGGCTTTACAATAGGCAATATAATATACAATGAATATCTATTCTAAGATATAGGAAATATGAAAGTTTATCTTCCTAACACTATCCACCAACCAAGTACTGTTATATTTGAATCTTTTGACAAGGTAAACAACCAAACAATTTCTTAAGTTATATTATGATAGAAATGTAGAACTAGAATTTGAATGTGAAAATGAGATGCTGTTTGATTCTAGAGGCACTCTTATAGTCCTATGCAGGGGCGGAGGTACTTGGATACTAACCTAGGCTTCAGCCCAGGCTGGGTTTTCTAAAACAAAAAATTAAGTCAAAGCAAAAATTTAAAGAAGCTAGGCATTTTCCATAAGAAAATTAAAAACAAAATGTGTTTATTTGATAATTCAAAAAACTTCTCTATTTTATAATATTATCAAGATAATCTCATTAGAATTATTACAGTAACATATTCACAAATTTATTATTATTATTATTATTATTGTCGTCGTCACTAATATTCAACCATGTCATATTTTCATTTTTCCTTTCTATCTCCATTCATTCCGATAAAAAAGAGACACAATTTTCTTTACTTTATTATCTAAACTTGAAGTTTGCATTTATTTAATCCCCTTGCTAAAATTTTATTTTCATTTGATTATTTTAAGTGAATATTTTTTTAATCATTTTTAAATGTTTCGGGAGGTTTAAACTCATTTTGTCTTCATAACTACGATCATACTTTTTAATTAACAATAAATTTTATTATATTATGGAGGTTTACTTTTAAAAAGATCATAATTCATTTAGCCCACCCGGATATTATGTGCTGGCTTCGCCCCTGGTCCTATGTGTTCAGGTTTGTCTGGTTAAGTTACTTTCTCTTTCTGATGAAGAGAGTATGCTTTAGGCTTGCATCCTCAAATTACTTCCAATTTTTTTTTGAAAAGGCATATATTAATAGAGGCAACCCCAGCCAACAACACAAAGCACAACAACAACTACAAAAGAGCACACAGGCCCGAAACCAGAGAAACAACAAAGCACCCAAGCCACCAGTACAAAACCCAGGCACACCACGAACAGCCAAAACAGGACAGCAACCAAAGACAGCAGAAAAAAAAAAAAAACACAAAAAAAAAAACGCAGAAGAGAAACAACTCACACCACAGGACAATGGTCACCCCAATCCACGAAATCACCCGAATTGCTTGATCCCATCTTTGCCAATTTCCAATTCAATGAAGTGATAAACCAAAAACTTCAAAACTAAGAAATATCGTGTTGTCTCCGAGGAATGGAATCAGGTCTTGTTAAGTTAACAAAGCATTAAGTGAACTAGAACTACTTTTAAATGATTAGTATGTGAATTTATGTAAGATTTTGTGCTACCACCAAACTCTACAGCACAATTTATAAAAAAAAAAATAACACCTTCAACCACAATAACACCCTAGAAATAGAGGATCCATTTAGAATAAAAACTAAATGGAAATCAATCAATAAATGTTTAATTTCTGATAATCAACAACTTCAAATTTGAAATCAAAACCCAAATGAACATACCTCAAACCGTGATTGAAGGGAACTGTTGGAGGTGTGATTGAAGGTGAACTGTTGGAGAAGTCGTCGCGGATGTCGTCGGCGTCGTCGAAGTCGTCTGCGTTGTCGAAGTCGTCTGCGTCGTCGAAGTCGTCGCTGTTGTCGCCGGTGCCGTCGAAGACCTCGCAGTGTCGCCGTCGGTGGATGTCGCTATTGCTTGTCTCGCCTCTTTCCTTCAGTCAACGGGATGAAAGCAATGTGTGGTGGGGACAGTAAATTAAAGTGGGATGAAAGCATGTGGTGGGGACAGTAAATTAAATGGGATGAAGATGTCTGATGCCTAATATGAGGGTATTTTTGTCCGAGCACATACTTTAGTGCTATTTAAACTAGACTTATTAATGTGGTGCTATTTGCACCAGACCACCTCAAAAAAGTGCTATTTAATTTTTAACC